>CM039623.1:34617786-34843872 GCA_022457165.1 Juglans mandshurica | reverse complement strand
ATTTATTTAAATTAATTTATTAATTTAATTACAAAATGTTAAATTTATAGTTAAATTTATTTAATTAAATTTAATTATATATATAATAATTTATTAATTTAAATATTAATATTAATTAAATTATATTTAATTATTTAATTAAATATATTTAAATTTAATTAATTCTTTTATATTTAAATTAAATTAAAATTTTAAATTAATTTAATTTAATATTAAAATAATTAAATAATTAATTTATAAATTAAATATTAAATTTTAATAAAATTAATTATTTATTAATTATTAAATTTAAAATAAATTCTACTGGCGGAAGTGGCGGAATATGTTACCTCTTTTACCGGCCCACATCCCTTTTGTCACCGCTGTTGACATATTGTTAAAGAGAAATAAGAAAAATGATATTTGCAGTCGTGAATGTGTAGTCGTCGTACAGTCGTTTTGAAAAAATTAAATAAATATAAGACCCATATGAAAATAAATTAATTTTTTAATAATAGATCCTATTTTTTTTCAAAACGATTATACGGCGTTTGCACATTCTACGACTGTATGTAGCATTACTCATATTTTATATTTTATATAATAAATAATTTAATTTTTTAAAATTTGAAAATAATATTTTATTTAACTTTTAATTTTCATCTAAAACTATCTCATTTTACCTCACCATTCAAAAAGCAACTAATTAATCTTCAACTTTTTCTTTTGAGTTAGCCATTGATGTTGCCACCTTCTCTTTTAAGCCCAAATCTGGACTTTCCGTAAACCACTTTATAGGTCAATCCTAAGTAAAATATTCTCCGGTGCCAACAGATATACAAAAAAAAAAAAAAAAAAAGAAAAAAAAAAGCATTTTGAATTCTTAATTAAACGTGTATTTGGGTCTATCTTTGGATGCTGAACATCCAAGAATTAAAACTCCCACCCAAGTTGGTCTGCCATTTTCTACATTGTTAACCAATTGTTTTGCACTTGGATAGGACTATATAGACATGGTCTTTTTTCTGTAGCGCCCAATTTTGGGAGGGCTTTGAATTTGATGGAAGTAATGGTCGAGACAAACTAGCATTGACTTATAATCTTAGGGGGAAAAAAACGGCAATCATCGACCCATTCAAATCTTGTAAGATGGTTTGAAATGTGTACCCATTTGCTACGGTCTTGAAATTATAGGTATAATTAGGCATACATATGAAAGTTATTGGGTGTTTCCAAACTTTTACTACTCGAGCTAAGACCACGGGCCGGGTGACTTATTTTGGCACGGAAACGACTACATCTCTCAATCAATTGAATCAAGAAATTATTAAAGGAGGATGAAAAAAAACATGTTGTACTTATTCAAAGTTCTGCATTAAAAAAAAAAAAAATACACAAGGTAAAAGAAGATGAAGATGGTTATATATATATTCGATATATTTATTATGTACGAGATATTTCGTACGTATGTATTTATGCATGTATCAGCTCTTACATGAAGTCGATTTACGTGCTGATGAGGGGCGTTGCCGTCCAACATGCTCACATAATGTACGCGCTGTGAAGTTGGAGACTGGAGTCTCCGAGTCTGGATCTATTTATCTATATTCCCTCAAGATAGACGGAGAGAGAGAGAGAGAGAGAGAGGGAGAGAGTGTTGGACAGTGCGAAACAAACGAAAGGAGTTGAAAGAAAAGCAGCAGCAGCAAAAGCAACAGGCAAACGCTAAACAGCAAAAGATTGCAAATCAAACAATGATGTGAAAACAAAAAAATGGTCACTGCTTATAATTCTGTCTGTGTCTGGTATTTGGGGTTTCTCTTCTAAGCCTCCTCGATCCCAATCATTCTCCTAAACCTCAAAATATACCCATCCCAATCTTTTTCCTCAATAAAAACAAGAACTACTGAACTGGTGCAAAGTCTGTCGCCTTCAGTGCCATATATAACTTCCATGGCTCCACGAACCTCCTCCTGAGATCTTTTAGCTTCTTCCCTTTTATTTTTCGCTTATTCTCATAAGCGAATAGGCGAAGCCGCGCTCAGACGGTAAGCCTATTCTTATTAGCACAACGGAATCTTAAAAAACTGTTTTTTCTTTGTTCTTCTTCCCCGGAGTAGTTTTGTGTTTTGATTTTGTTCCTCCTTAAATGTTGGTGAAAACGAAGTGTGCGGGGATGATGGGTGTGAGTTCGGCCTGCAAGGATGGTAATAAGGAGGGACTGGATAACGGCAAGTATGTGCGGTACACGCCTGAGCAAGTTGAGGCGCTCGAGAGGCTCTACCACGACTGCCCTAAACCCAGCTCCATGCGCCGCCAACAGCTTATTAGGGAGTGCCCTATTCTCTCCAATATCGAGCCCAAGCAGATCAAAGTTTGGTTCCAAAACCGAAGGTATCGTATTTTTCAGAATTACAACGGTTGTTGGCTTTGAATATTTGTATATTGGATAATATCACACAGCTTTTATCTTTAATTAGCAACGGACATGGGAGAAAAAGTATGGACAGGAAAAGTGTGAATGCGCTGCTTCGTCAAGTTCTTTTGCATCTCATATTTCCATGAGATGCAAAATTCACCCTGGATCCGGAAAATGGTTTCCTCGTATCACGAAGAGATTTTTTTTCCATGTGTTCTAAATCCCCAGGTTGTCGAGGAAATTGAAAGCACCTAAAGGAAATCAAGTTTTCAAATTTACGTGCGTTTTTGCGTCTTCTTTATGTTTGTTAAGAAATTATCATAAATTCGTACCACGTCTTTGGAGGTCTCAATTTATAGGGTCTCCCAAGCCGAGAAATTAATGAATTTTTTCCCAGCTATATGAAGTAATCAAGTTCATTGAGGGAATAGTTTGCTCGCCAGCATCTGTGTAACGTTATCTGTTGCTCTACTGGAACAGATGTAGAGAAAAGCAGCGAAAAGAGTCGTCTCGCCTACAAGCTGTGAACAGAAAGCTGACTGCGATGAATAAGCTTCTGATGGAGGAAAACGATCGGCTGCAGAAGCAGGTGTCACAGCTAGTCTACGAGAACAGTTATTTCCGTCAACACACACAAAATGTACGGAATTCTAAACCAACCATTTATTATCATTTTCTGTCTATTGGGTTCCTTAGCCGCTAAAAAATGAAGGAAAAGAGAAATATAATTATAATATTTCAAGCTTTCGTTTAGGCTTTTTGGGTAATGAAATTCATCACTTAACAAGCTAGTTGATTCTCTTGGTTTCATTTGTCCTGTTATTTTAAAACTAAACCCCTGTTGGTCTAATTTTATGTTTCATAAACCACTAGTTTTGAGTATGTATCCGTTTCTTGCAGACGACCCTTGCCACCACGGATACGAGTTGCGAGTCGGTGGTGACCAGCGGTCAACATCATTTGACTCCTCAGCATCCACCAAGGGATGCTAGCCCTGCAGGGTTAGTGGGAATTCTGCTTCTTGTTGCCTGACTTTCTGTTCTTTGTGCTCTACATTTGTCGTGTTTGTATGGATTTGTGAGATTTCTTGTATGTTTTCTTTTCTAGACTTATGTCCATTGCAGAGGAGACTTTAACAGAGTTTCTTTCAAAGGCCACCGGAACTGCTGTGGAGTGGGTCCAAATGCCTGGGATGAAGGTGACTGGAGCTCTCTTTGCTATGATCTTTATTCAGTGCGGATGGACCTTATTTCAATTGTTCTTTGTCATTTTCAAGATAAATTAATAGAATATAAAAACCTCGCTGGCCCTCTAAGCAACATCTTTCATATCCTAATCTTTTCTTCACTAAATTTTGTCTTTTACAACTTTTCCCCTTTTTAAAATAATAAAGTAGTATTGTTGTCTTATTGAGCAAAGCGATCAAATGTTACTTGCTTTATTTCTTCTATGATTTGAAAAAGATATTGACATCCAAAGAACAAGTTCATTATATCTACAATATCTTCCCCCCACCCCTCACCAACTTTCCCTAACTTTCAACTTCGGTAATAAAGATCGAGTAGAAATAGAATAATCATCCCAGCTTTCTTTTGAAGCATCATCCAAACATGATAATTTCTTCCCTGGCAGACCAGTATCTCCTCGATCTATCTTGATAAATCATCTTCTTTGCTTCCTCTTTTGTCCCTTCTTGAAGACAATGAAAACTTTAATTTACATTTTTTATCATGATCGATGTGCCAATTCAGATCGTTGTTGAAACTTTTCGAAATTTCAGTTCTCGAATTCCTGGTACTTACGTAATTTTCTAAATTAATCTCTGCAGCCTGGTCCGGATTCCATTGGAATCGTTGCAATTTCTCATGGTTGCCCTGGAGTGGCAGCACGTGCATGTGGCCTTGTTGGTCTTGAACCTACAAGAGTATGTTCCTGGTTGTTAAAAGTTAAAACGTTATTCTGGTTGGGGATTTATGGAAAATTTAACTGACTACATTTTAAACAGGTCGCAGAAATCCTCAAAGATCGGCGTTCGTGGTTCCGAGGTTGCCGAGCCGTGGATGTCTTAAATGTGTTGTCCACTGGAAATGGTGGAACCATTGAGCTGCTTTACATGCAGGTATGGCCATCATTTCTGATATACGGGTAAATTATAGACTTGTTGAACAAACTTTTAAGATTTCACTGCCTTCATTTAGCTATATGCACCGACAACTTTGGCACCAGCTCGTGACTTTTGGTTGCTGCGCTATACATCTGTTGTGGAGGATGGTAGTCTTGTGGTATGCTACTCATGCTTATTCTCTTATGAGTACCAATATAGGTTATTTTCTTGTTTTCCCCACGCCTTACCGTCCGAAACTTGCTGCCATTAATATGAATGTGTGGTGTCTTAGGTCTGTGAAAGATCACTTAACAACACTCAGAATGGTCCGAGCATGCCATCGGTGCAACAATTCGTAAGAGCAGAAATGCTGCCAAGTGGGTATCTGATCAGACCTTGCGAAGGGGGTGGATCAATAATACATATAGTAGATCATATGGATTTAGAGGTGTGTAAATTTTCTTGCTTTTTATGCTGATGCAAGCTCATTCCTTTGCATGATAGTATTGCTTAATAGTTTGACTTGATGTTTCCTTAAACTAGCCTTGGAGTGTACCTGAAGTGTTGCGCCCGCTTTATGAGTCATCAACACTACTTGCTCAGAAGACGACGACGGCGGTAAGAATTCTTGTCATATTATAATTTTGAATTTACATTCTTTTCTGTTTGAATGAATTGGACCAACAAAATGTTAAGCTTTGGCTGAGCGATGTCTTGCTATGCCAAAGAATGGTGCTTACCATATAACATTTTAGGGGGGGGGGGGGGGTATCAATGACTGCAGCCATCTCGTGCTCTGTTATAACTTTGTCATTTTCACTCAGGCGTTGCGTCATTTGAGGCAGATCTCTCAAGAAGTTTCTCAGCAGCCAAATGTCACTGGTTGGGGAAGAAGACCTGCAGCTCTACGTGCGCTTAGTCAGAGATTGAGCAAGTACTACTTTTCAGTTTTTATTCAAATTCCTCGTTTGAATAATTGATCACCTTAGATATTCGAGAATCTAACGAGCTCTAATGTACAGGGGATTTAACGAAGCAGTTAATGGGTTTACAGATGAGGGATGGTCTATGCTAGAAAGTGATGGCATCGATGATGTTACCATTCTGGTGAACTCATCTCCAGCCAAGATGATGGGTGGAAGTCTTTCTTATGCCAATGGATTTCCATCTGTCAGCAATGCAGTTCTATGTGCAAAAGCATCCATGTTAGTACAAGTAAGGATAGATTGGACCCGGAGAACAAGGAATTTGCTCAAAATTTACAAAATTAAAGATAGATTTTTCTTATTTGATTTTATGACCGTAAAAAAACACGGTGGGTAAAAACATAGACTACTTTCTGTTGGTATGTATATTTTCTGAGTGAATACGGTTTCATGAGTGCCCAGATCCTACAAAATTTGTAAGTTTGTCAAGCAAATTAGCATGATTTTGGGTGTTAGGCAAAATGATGAAGGATAATTTTTTGAATCTTATTTCTTTTTGTGAATCATGTCTCTCTGGGCCTACCGTGTGAGGGTGCAAGTAGATATGAATTCAGGTTCTGAGAAATAAGGACATTATGGCCCTAGTTAAGTTAAACACTTGACACATTAATATAGCCTATAGGTAGGGTCGTAAAGCAGTGACGTTTGCTGAAAAATGGTTTATGCAGCCAATTAATAAACAAGGTTACAAATGTAGTTGTCAAACCCCTAAAAATCCATGACCTTAAAAAACTATTTAGGTATCTCATCTGCATTACAGTGGCAGATGTGGAAATTTCAACGTCAATCCAAAGGACAAACCTAGGATGTAAAACATCAGTTTGTAATCTTCCTAGTATTTAGTCTTGACTCACACTTTCTTCCTATACTTGTAGAATGTGCCACCAGCGGTACTTCTTAGATTTCTACGAGAACACAGGTCAGAGTGGGCAGATAGCAGCATTGATGCTTATTCAGCTGCTGCCGTTAAGGCTGGTCCATGTAGTTTACCTGGAGTTCGAGCTGGAAGTTTTGGAGGTCAAGTCATTCTTCCGCTTGCTCACACAATTGAGCATGAAGAGGCAAGTGATTCTGCTCTGTGCTAAACTACATTCAGAAATATTATCAGCTTTCGTCTCTCATGCCATTATTGTGGATCGTCTTGATTTTGCTGTTATCTGATTGCTTGCCAATTTAATAAACTTTGAGTTTCTTAAAACAGTTTATGGAGGTCATTAAGCTTGAAAGTATGGGCCACTATCGAGAGGACATGATTATGGCTGGTGACATCTTCCTCTTGCAAGTAAGTATTAGTTTTCTTTCGTTCATTTCATTCTCAAAGAAATTTCCTTACTTTATTACTTACGAGGGTAGGATTATTGGAATGTAATCAACGCTATCCGTGTAATAGCACTAGGAGTAAGCCTCTCTGTTTAAAGGTTTCTGCTTTTCTTCTTACTTCTAGAACAACAAAACTTGATTTTCTGATGAGATTCTTAACTCAGTTTTTTGGATTAGTAAGTTAGTAATTTTTACGTTGTAGTTAGCATACTGGATACTCTTTAACTACATTAACTTCCAAGTGAAATTTTTTGTGATCGCATTTTTCTGCAGCTTTGCAGCGGAGTGGATGAGAGTGCTGTTGGCACATGTGCCGAACTAATATTTGCTCCCATTGACGCATCTTTTTCTGATGATGCACCTATTATACCCTCTGGTTTCCGCATTATTCCTATTGAGTCTGGAATTGTAAGTGTTTATCTTAGATGATATAACCTCGTCGTTTTTCATGGCTTTATTTTTTGCATTATGCTTGAGTCATGTATATCATACTAATTATTTTGTTTAAATATAATGCAGGATGCCTCCAGTCCAAACCGCACACTTGACCTTGCCTCTGCTCTTGAAGTTGGACCCACTGGAAACAGAACATCTAGTGAAAACTCTGGTAAATCTGGGAGCACTAAATCTGTGATGACAATAGCATTCCAGTTTGCATTTGAAATCCACCTTCAAGAAAATGTAGCGGCCATGGCTCGACAGTATGTCCGGAGTATAATAGCTTCAGTGCAGAGGGTGGCATTGGCGCTCTCTCCTTCTTGTTTGGGTTCTCATGCTGGATTTCTGTCACCACCTGGCACTCCTGAAGCTCAGACACTTGCTCGATGGATCTGTCACAGCTATAGGTGTGTTGATTAAGTCTTGTATCATGCATTCATAGTCTTTTGTATGATATTCTGGACCAAGTCAAATTATACTATATAATTTTTGAACATTAGTTAACTTAGCTGTAATAACAATAAGAGAGATGAAATGTGATATATGTTACGTGTTTCTTTTTCTTAGAAACAAAAGGTTAGATATTTATTATATATTCCTGTGTATCTCAACGTTGATCTTTACAGGTTGTATCTAGGGGTTGAACTGCTTAAAAGTGAAGGAAATGAATCCATTCTCAAAACTCTTTGGCATCACTCTGATGCGGTCATGTGTTGCTCTTTGAAGGTATTTCTTTTATTTGAATCCCCCAAAAAAAAAAAAAAATTCTGCCTGTACTCAAGGTTTGCATTATACTCTTCAGAACACTTACTGTGTACACTGGGAAGTTGATCTGTTTTATATTTTATACAGGCACTGCCAGTATTTACATTTGCGAATCAGGCTGGTCTTGACATGCTTGAGACAACCTTGGTTGCACTTCAAGACATTACACTGGAAAATATTTTTGATGACAATGGAAAGAAAACCCTGTGCTCCGAGTTCCCACAGATAATACAGCAGGTAAAGTGTTTTAAAATATCCGAAAACGTCTAAATTTGTTTCACTAACAAAGAAAAAAAATCCACTGGAATTGAAAAATAAAAAATAATGATTATAAAAAAATGAAATTCCATTGGGTGTTGGGGAGACAGGAACGCCAAGAACAGAGTGAAGTATTATATACTTGTTCTTTTGTTTCATGATCTTAAACCAACCACCAGGGGGAGAAAGCAAATTTCTCTGGTTTTACGGCAGGGAGTGATGAGCATAAAAACCTGACTGAAAATTTATACTACATGACCACATGCGTATATGTAGGGGTGAAACAATTTTGGTCCGGACAAGAAAAACCGACTGGACCAGACTGAAGTTTAGTGTGGGCGGTTTCGGTCCACAATGTGTGGGACCGAACTGGTTCGGTCTGGTCCTGTGGTCTATAAGTTTTGGACCTAACCGGACCGAAATTGACCGATTGAAATATTTATTTTTTAAAAACATTTTTTAATAATATAATATATTATTTTTATATAGTAATTATATAAGTTAATTATGTAATTTTCATCTAATCTATTATTATTGACCATATAAAATGTTAAATAATATATGCTATCAATTAATATTATTATATCATAAATCATATGATAATATATGTAGATACATATTACATTCATACATACTTTACTATTTACATTTAATTAGGTAATTCTTTTTTAAATACCTAAGTTGCAAATAAGTATGAATAATCTATGTAGAATGAAATTATTTGATATTCATTAACCATATATAAAATGTAGGACATTATTAATAATTATGTATATTATAGAGTAAAGTTTAAGTTAGTAAGTAGTAACTATCAACATCATAAATATAATTATAGTTAAATATTTTTTTAATGAGTTAGTTACATAATCCAAATTAATAATTCACTTAATTTTAATTTTAGTAATTAAAATTAATTTTTTATTAATTTATTTACAAAAAAAGAAAAGAAAAGAAAAGATGAAACAAAATAAATAAAATAACTGAGCCGGACCGGACTGACAGCTAACAGTCTGGTCCAGTCTGGGAAAATGATGGACTGAAAATTTCAATCCATCATCTTCCAGACCGGACCGGACTGATTTACACCCCTACGTATATGAGACTGGATCTTTATCAATTCAGATACTAGAGAGAATAGGAGACTGACCAATACAAGAGGGTCGCAAGGGAATCATTTTAGATATGCCTGAAAACCCTGAAGGAAACCACAGGATTGACTCTCTTGCATCACTGCAGAACTCAAGATGGACCTAAGGAAAAAAGTATTCACCTAGATGTTAAGTGAGAGTAGAAAAACAGTTTCTTTGAAATCTGGATGGAGTTACCCTTCATAAAGCAGAGAGACAAACGTTATCACTTTCATCTGAAATATTGTACCAAGCAGCTACACTTTTTGTCTGAGAATAGAAAAATAATCCCTTTCCTTTTTTTTTTTTTTTTTTGGTCCATGGGAGCAGGGTTTTATCTGTCTTCAAGGTGGCATTTGCTTATCTAGCATGGGGAGGCCAATCTCCTATGAAAGAGCAGTGGCGTGGAAGGTATTGAATGAAGAGGAGAATGCTCACTGTATCTGCTTCATGTTCATCAACTGGTCTTTCGTCTAAAACTTTGGAAACATAGGATGCAGAAAATTTATTAACATACATTTTCTATCCTATTGGGTATGGAGAAACACTGGAATGCCTTCGTACTGTTATATATGAACATGCTGCACCGAAATGCATCTGTATGTGGTCCCATTTTTGGTAACTGGTTATCATATATTTTGCCATATTTGTGGATCCGAATGTTATGCGGCCAGGAAAAGCATGACTTGGTTGGTGTTCCACTTCCTCCTTCTTCCTTCCAGTTATTCAATCAATCGGAACTTGCAATTACCTACTGAATATGAGGCTGATCATTTACCTTAATTACTTGACCAAGCTGTTTTTCATGTTGAGTACTCGTGTTACTCGTGATATCCCAAGTGTAACTAACACCTGTTTAACATGCATTTAATTAAGCTTTACAACAGGTGTTCATCATGACCTCGTATCATTATGAGCATAATAGCCATGTTTGTTTACACTTGGATAGGCGTTCACGACCCCTGATGGCTGTAAATACTGTAAAATATACGTGTTAATTATTTTCTAAAGACGCGAACCGTCTTCATGCGCAGGGTGCACTCATGCATGAGATTTAATCAATTTTGTGTAACCAAACGAAGCCTTAGCTTCTAAATTGATTAATTAGGCCTATATAGTTCATACATGATATCTTCAAGTTTCACTTTCATCCCCATGCATTTGGTGTCGAGACAACCAATTAATGGCATGCATGCCAGACAACTAAAGCAAAAGGCCAAACAAAGTTGTCTCTAAGTGGATCGATGTGCTTTTGGTCTCAAAGTGGACGTGCTCTGGTCTCGACTCTCGAGATCGAGACGTGCCAACTGCTCCGAGAGATTCAGATAGCACAAATTAGTGAGAATTTCAGTAGTTTTTGGATTAGAGGGAGATTGCAAAATAATAGACTCAGTACATGATATCAATATGTAGGAGTAGGAGGTGACCCATTTCAATAAAAGTGGTACGGCTCAATTTCCATATATATTTTGTTGGAGTTTGGCGTTACTATTATTATTTATTTATTGGCATGCATCGGGTACGTTGCAAAAATAAAATTTCGATTACTTGGTGCACAGACCCCGACAAAGAGACTAAACCGTACGTGAAGTTATAATAATTAGAAAGGAATTTAATATTCTAATTACCAACGGTCACAAATGTGAGCTTTGGTAATATTCCATTAGATCTTGATCACCGACATCTTTTTTTTTAGAACATGATTAAGGGTAATTAAGGTCATTAATTAATTACGAAAATACTTGATGTGATTGATTAATAGGTTTCATCAATTAAATCTCTAGGTATCTCATGATGAAGACTACTCATATGAGAACACTAGCGATCATAGTCATATTTAATTAGGAGATTTCAACGGCCATCACTTAATTAGGTCGTCTGTCCTTTCAATTTCCATTCTTTCAAAGGAAGAAGAATGTGAATCCACCAACATTCCCATTACGCTGATCCCTATCTCTCAATGCATATCGATGATCCTATAATATACTAGCTAGTACCCGTCGTTCCAATTCTTTTATTCTTTAATTAATCAAGAACAGCATACATATATATATATATAAAATTAAAATTTATTGAGGAAATAAGCTGCAGTACTTTAACCTTATCTTTTACATGCAGTACCCACCTGCCTGCATGCACGTTGATTGATGTCCAATATATTGTTATGAGCAGTGGCGGACCTACACCCCCAAAAAAATTTACAATTCCCATATTTTCTTTAAAATTTTTGAAAATTTCAATATACCTAAAATTGCTTTTCTTCAATTTTTTTCCTATAGTTTCAAAACTTTGTATAATTTTTATATATTATTTATTTTCAAGGATGTGGTCTCACCAAAATTAAATTAAAATTAAGTTTAGGAAAAATAATAAACTTTTCAATATAGATCTCCAAGTTTTTTTTGTTATACAATATTTTTTGTTATACATATTAGACTTCTTAATATGGAATCTAAAGTGAAATTTACAAGAAAAATTATTTAAGATTAATGATTTACATAAAAAATAGTTGAGAGGTTTTATCCTCTAGACTTCATTGAGTAAAAAAAAAGTTCTCAATTATAGCATTATATGCTTAATGTGACACGAAAATATTTAGATTTTGCATGGAATTTGATAAATTAGCTAACATACTAGAATGAAAGATGACCTTTTAAAAGATCACTTGATAGTTTTATGAAGAAAATAAATTCTAAATATTTCATTATAAAAATAATAATGGATTAATATCATTCCATGAAATATTATCGTCAGAAATTTGAAACATATATTAAGTTGTATTTTTTAGAATTTTATTTCTATGTATATGTAACAAATTATTGAGATCTAATATTATATATAGTTATATTTTTATGATTTTTTAGTTTTTATTTTATTTTATATAAATGTGTAACAATAAAAAAGTTGGCCCCTATAAAAGTTTCTGGTTCTACCACTGGTTATGAGTAATGCTACGTACAATCGTAAAATGAGCAAGTGTCGTATATTCGTTTTGAAAAAAAGTAGAGTTTCTTATTAAAAAAATAATTTTTTTTATTTAAATTCTATATTCATTTATTTTTTTTAAAGAGTGATGCTACATACAGTCGTGTAATGCGTAAATATCATACAGTTGTTTTAAAAAAGAGTATGGTCTACTATTAAAAAATTAATTTCTTTTTATATGAATTTTATATTTATTTAAAAATGATTATATGATAACTATACACTTACGATTGTAAATATCATTTCTCTTTTTTAAAATGATTAGGCGAGGCTTACCTACGAGTATAACTATCATTCCTCTATTTTTATTTGATCCCTACTTTCTAGCTTCAATATTAATCAGGATAAATAAATAATTAACCTGTGTCTTTTCCCAAGGTGGAGGAGCAGCTAGCTTAGCACGCTATGATGAAAATGGAGGACAGGTAGGGTCGGTCATTCTCTGTAATTTGTACATTAGCGCTTGGCAATCATAGCAAGCTGGGAGATCGATGGCCTTTGCTAACTTTTTCCCAAAGGCAGGCCTATAATTCGACGGTACTACTTGTCAATTTAATATCAGCTGCATGGGTGATCAAAATGTTCCACAGATTTCTCTTAGAATATTTGACTTCAAAAAATACTCTTCCCTTTCTCAACCATGAGTTATATCATCATACCCTAATAAATGATCTATTCCTTCCTACCTACCCATTATACGATGAATCAGCCACATAACCAAAATGTCACGATTAACATTTTCTCACCGCCACTATATAATATACTTTCTAATTTGTCTTTGAACTTAATGATCAATGTCCCTCACAGTACAGTCGATCGGCCAATTACATATCATGCTTTACATGATGAACAGATAAATAAGTTAATGAGAGCGATCTTTCATTTCGACCACTCGACCTTCCACCATCCAATTAATGGACCCTTTTGTCACTAGACTCGATCTACTACCCTCCATGCACATTAATTCCCATTTTTTGAAAAGTGACAGGTTCAATCCAGCTTAATTACTCTTTATATGAAACAAGGGCTTCTGTTTCCTACTCCACACTACTGATCATCATCCATCTTTCGACTACTTCAATCCCGTCACTTGGTAATATCCGAATCTAGTGTCATTTCCATTGATATGGAACGTATCAACATGATCAATTGCATTCCATATATCCTGTCCAAATGTCAAGTCTGATTAATTATTTATTTTTTGTATATGTCAATTATAACCTAAACTTTATGATCCAGATACTGGATAATGCAGGTAATAAACCCGCTTAATGTATGATTCTTTTTATCCCAAGTACCCCTAGCTACCCCCCGAAAAAAAAATCCTATCGATTTCTGAACATCATATTCTTTTAGACAACGTACCACTCTTTCAGTGAGAGTACATACATAATATGTCGTTACAAAAGAAATTGATCAGCATTTATAATACTAATTATTTACGATGAGAATAGATTAATTTTAATAGAAAATAACTGACAATAGAGCAATTTTTTTATAGTGTACCAAATATATATTAATCGATGCAACACCAAAACTATATACCCCCAAAGCACTTAGGATCTACATACACTCAATCTCAAAGCCAAAATATAAGTTATAACTTAGTACTTTGTAATTCTGTGATCAAAACTGATCATCAATGTCTATGTTTAGGTTAACGAGTAATGCTGCTATACTACCTAGTTTATATCACTCATTTTGTCCACTTGCATGACGTCATGCTAATTAAAATATATATATATATATATTCAGAACAAAATAGCGTTAGAAAATACAAAACTCATAATTTAGAGGAATACTTAAACTCTCAATTTCTCGAAAATACAAAAAGATAAAGACTACAAATCATAGATTCCTTTTATCCTCTATATTTGTATTTTTAATATTTTTTAAATTTTTTAATAAGTCACTTGACACCATAATGTAGCTACATCGACGAACATAAATTAAGAAGTATGGTAGTATTTCTCTTAAGTTAGTAAGGCCGGGATGTAATTAATTAACCGTTGGATCAGTGGTTGTCACTGTACGTGGATACAGCCCCTGTTGATCAAAACAAATACCATTAATTTCTTATGTCCATTTTTCTCTTATTTCTCCCCGATTTTCCGTTCTCGATTTCTCTGACATGGCATTAATTAGAACATTCTTACCCCCGGCGCCCCCCCTTTTTATTTTTTAAAGAAAAATCTTCGGTTCTGTACGTGTGAATGATCAGTCAATATGCATGCATTAAATGTTCTTGAATCTTCAATATGCATGCATTCTGATATGTTATAATTAAATGCTAATTTGCAATATTCACGCAGCGATTAGCGCGCTCTTTTTCTCCAGTACTCCAAACTCGGTATATATCAATGCAAGTACGTACGTAGATATATAATTATAGCAATATTTAGTGGGATACATGCATGCACTGCACTTCATGTATCCAGTAGTTATAATGATTACGTTAAAACTCAAAATAAAACCAACCTCTCTTAATTAATGAAAGAAACAGATCATCACAAGAAAAAGTTTTGTAATATGGTCTACAAAGTAAAAAGCAAATAGGTAACCAAAAATTAAAAAGGCAAACATGAATTGAAAATCGAACGTCAACTAGTACTTCTTTTACCCAGTGAATAAAAAAAAAAATACTCGATGATAAGGGAGAGAGGGGGAAAAGGGGGGTGAGAATCGTGATCAGATCGTAGCTTTCTTGTGTAAAAAGAATGGAGTAGTCGAAGAACCTTTTGCATGGTCTCCAAGGACTATGATTAAAATCTTGAAGCTTTTGAGACGAAAGTATTTCAAATATCATGTCCGTGACAGCGAAACCAAGCTAGCTAGTTTGTTCCTTACAATGTCAGCTAATTTATACTATATGCTTAGACTGGTGTTTAGTGATGGAATCTTCTAACCATGTAAGCCCTCCACAAGTTCAGACTGATCAGCACAAGAGAAAAGGGATCTTGTCAGTCACTACCATCATTGCATAGATGTATAAAAAAAAGGGGGGGAAATCCTAATCACCATGATTACAATAAAGAAAGAAAGGTTAGTCACAAGAAAGGTTGTGGCCAAACTTTGAAGGAAAGAGACTCACCCAAACACTTTCTCCTTTTAACCAAAGTGGAGCACATTTAATGCTTAATCTAATTCTATATTGAACAAAAGAATCAACTCGTGATCCAGCCTAACACTCTTTAAAACAACATCATCAATATTAATTTTATTTTTAAGCTCGGCTCCATCACTGCATGTTCGCATGCTTGATTGCCTATGACTTCACCCCACACTTTTTAGAACTGATTAATTAGGAGATTATATATCGATATATCCTGCCATTTTATAACAAATCAAGTTTTTTTTTAGCTTATTTTCTCTCGATATCTTTCTAAGTCAGTGAATTAGCAGGTTTTAAGTTTTCCAAGGACGACGTACTTCAACATGCATTTAAATTATATGGTGCGCATGGATGGTATGCATGTGATGAAATATCTAAAACTCAGTCCCTTTGACGACAGAAAGCATAAAAAGCATTCATCACTGGGTAAGCAAGCTCCTTCATGCAGCTTTGTCCCTGATATATACAGCTTCTTGGCCAAAAGAAAGGAAAGAATCCATTTTAAGGACTGCCCGACAATGCGACAAACAGTACTAGCATCAGCCCCTTGAATAGTACAGTACTGGTCCCCTGCAAAATTCAGTGTACGTTGCTGCTTGACCCAACTCACTGATCAGGACCATTCAGCTGCCATTGCCCGATTCTTACGTGTATGATTATTTATTAGAAATAGGGAAAAGTGATAGTGCTGGTGTAAGTACACGCGTGCTAGGTTCGGAATCTTCGGATAGACAAATAAATAAATAAAAACAGGCTATGAGTATTAATTAATGACGTTATTTTTGTCAAACAGTTTTCTTTTTGCTGAAAAAGAGCAGTATATGTTGTACCCAAGGAAATATTGCAGACCCTGTTTAATTTCCAGCGTAAAGGCATTGTTCCCGATATGAGCTGTTCATATAATAGATTTCTGGCATACTAATGTTGTCTCTAGCTTTATTTGGTGAGTATAAAAGGTAGAAGTAGGGCTGTTCATGAGCGATTTTAATCTGGGATTCGCCAACACACACACACACATATATATATATATATTATTGATCTTAAACTAATTATATAAATGACTTCCCCACAGATTTCGATTCCATCAAAGTTCATGTGCAATCTAGCTAGATTCAGAAATTACTTGACAGTTGACGCATCATAATTATATCGTTAATCCCCTTCTTATTTTGATAATTATCGAAAATTTACTTGAATTACTTGGCAGACGCATTAATATAACTGATCACAGTATTGTATTTATATTTTTTCTACCTCCTACTAAGTGACAAGGATAGATGATATATGAGATTTTATATTACTTAAGAAATAGAAGTTCTTATCTTTTATAATGATGTCAATGAGACTCCAATTATATCATTAACTAATCATTTTATAGTATAGCCTATAATGTGACTTGAGCTTTGTATTGGGGCGTTACAATTAAAATTTGAGGTCGTCTATAATGTTAGCGAAGAAAATTGATATACTGGTTTAATTTATCGTAAGTACTACTCAATAAAATATTTGTACTTGTATTTTGATCTTTGATGTTTTGTTGACAAATGCAAAGACAAAAGTACTCCATATTTTACAATTTTTATTACCCTTCCGACCGCTCAAAATCCCAGAACATTAATGTTAGAGAGTTGCATTTTTTTCCTATTTACTTTATAGTGATTTCATATTGTTTTTTTTCTTTTTCTTATTTACCTAACAATATTGATATAGAACGGCCACCGACTATATTGACTTAAGGATATCTAGTACTGATTAAGTTCTTTGACTTAATTATATTATAATTTTGTTTTCGTTTTTTCAATGGACAAAAGATCATCACAAATCATGATCATGTTGAGTTTTGAAGAACTGCATGCATGCCATGAATTGATGATCATGCATGTTGTTCATAGTGAGAGAGAAAGAGAGATATGTCAGAGAAAAAGCTGTAGTTCATATAATTAATGGCATTTAGTTTATCTACATGTTTCGACTCACTAGTATGTAAAACATACTATATATTATTAATTAACAAAAGCAGATTTGAGTAACCATCATTTAACAGTACCTTAATTAATTATATAAAATTAAAAAAAAAATAGAAAAAGAAAGAGGTAAATAAAAATCTTAGGGGGCATATTCTTCTAATAATTAGTTGAGGAAAACTTTAGGACTGAAACGCAAGAACTTGAACTGATCAGCACAGACTGGAGGGTTTTCAAGACGTCGCTTGCGGATGGTCTAGCCATGGGGTCAGTGGCGGTGCAGTGGAGGGCTAGGTTCATGGTTTCAACGATCTCGTTCTGATTATGATCCGATGTTGCATCTCCCCTAATCATCCTATCAATCCACATATCAAGATGACAGTCTGAGTAACAATAACGAGCCCACTCCACGATGTTCTCGTGCATGCCAAATTCCGTGTCGGCAGGGCTTTTTCCTGTCAGCAGTTCGATCAAGAAGAGACCAAATCCATAGATATCACTCTGCTCTGAGATGTCTTTGCTTTGTCTGGCTTCTGCAATCAATTCCAAAACTCCATCTGGTTAATGGATTTTCGATCTACAATTTTTATGTACGTGGTACGTACGTACGTGCATGGGTCAATAATATAACGACGTACGTACGCCAATTTTTGCCAATTGAAGCATGCGGCCACATGATCTACTAGACTTTGAATTTAAATGCAAGATGACATATACATACATACATACATACATATATATATATAATGACGCTATTGCTCCAAAGTATGCATGCATATATATATATATATATAATAAATTAACCTAAATAATCTTAGAATTGGCTAGCTAGCTATATATAACCTGAAATTAATGCTTGTTTGAGGCACGACACTAGCTTAATTACTACTCCATGATTGGGCAACTTAATTTTAGGCACATCAATTTTCCTTTTGTTTTGATAGACCCAGAATACATGTAATTTACCGGCCCATCAGTACTTCAACATACAAAAACTAGCCAGCTGGCCATTAATATTCTTAAAAAAAAAAATTAATCTAGACGAACATCAAATTCCCCAAAGTCTAAAGAACACTGCATTTCTAGTACTTATAATATATGATCAATTTCATCTTAGCAAAGCATATTCACCACAAGAGAATTAATTAAAATCCCTGCTAAACTTAACTTTGGGGACTATATATATATATATATAACACTAATTAATTATTCTTTAGGGCTATGATGAAGACAATTAGAATTCTTCCGTATAATTAATGTGTAGGTAGAAATATATAACAGGTTTTCGGATATTAAATTGTTGATACGTACGATAGAATCTGAATAGGTCCATACAAAAGTATGCCTAAATTAAAGATTAACAATTTATAATGTCATAATTAAATGCTCGATCTAAGAATTTTAAGGAGTTTTTTTTCGACATTAATTACGTGAAAAAGATATTTAAAAAAATAAAAAAGTGAATCAAAACAGGGATGATGCATGTACTAAATCTATATATAAATTAGTCTTCAGAAATGGTAAATTAATCCTAATATATCCAATTGTTATCGTAAAGGGTAAATTAGTCATGTACGTACCTGGGGCAACGCAGTCTGAAGGTATGATCAAGCACTTGTTGTCCGTACAAGCCAACCGGCCAGGAAGGTCCAAACTAAGGCGAGCCTCATCTTTTCCGTCAACCAGAACTTTCTCTAGCGATATGATACCAACCAGAACACTCGGCGAACAGTAGCCATGCAAAAAGTGCAGTGCTTTCGCAATGCCAATGGCAATTTTACGTCGCCTCTCCCAACTCAAGTTTCCAAGAATTTCACTCAAGATTTTCCCTTCCGCATTCCCGTAAACTAAAAATACTCCCTTTTCGGTCGACCGGCATACTCCGATCAACCTAATGATGTTTGGATGCCGAAGCCTACCAAATTCGGCGATGACAGACCAGAAACTCGGCGGGATTGAATTTGCATCATTCATTTCCTTCACGACGAACTGCATGTTGCTGATCATGAAAGACTTCCCCCTGTAGGATCTCTCTTTTCCCTCTCTCATGATTACATTTTCTTGTTTCGCCGATGATAATATATCGTCGATTGTTATGGATTTTGAAGCCCTGGAATCGAAGAATTGCATTTCCCACAATATTCCATCTTCGTTTTCCACTCTTTTCAGCTCCAATTCCTTTCGTCGCTGAATGAAAAGGATGACAAGAGCAGCAAGAGAAAACATTGCTAACACAACCAAAAAACAAGTGAGAACATACCACCACATGCGACTTTTTAGGTTTTTGCATGGCCGCAAACCGCTCGAAGAATCCCCGCCGCAAAGATCGTTGCCTGCAACGGCGCTGGCATTTATGTAAAGAAATGCTCCAGTGGACGGTAATCTTCCATGGAAATGATTATGGGAGATATTCACTTCTCCAAGGGATTCCATTCCTCCTAAATTTGGTGGAATTTCTCCGGACAACTGGTTTGCAGATAAATCAAGCTGACCGAGAGCTGGCAGCTCAGCGAGATTGATTGGTATATGTCCACTGAGGTGGTTGTGGCTGAGGTCTAAACTCACAAGCTTCTTGCACGATGACAATTCTTCTGGAATATTACCAGAGAGCTTGTTTTCGCTTAGCTGTAACAGCATTAGATCTGATAATCTCCCAAAGCTCTTGGGGATATTCCCTGAAAACTGATTTTCCGATAAGTCCAAGTTCTGAAGCTTGCCACTGCCAAATGAGCCCGGCAGCTCCCCGAAAATTTTGTTTTTCGCCAAACTCAGCATTTCCAGTGATGGCATATCCCACTTTTGCCCATCGATTCTGCCAGAAAGATTGTTGCCTGAGACATCCAAGAAGTATACTAGCGGCAGTTTTGTGAACTCGGGCGATAAATCCCCGGAGAGACGATTGTTTTGGATACGTACTCGTCGTAAGCTTATGCAAGAACTCAAACTCTGCGGAATTTCGCCTTGGAGAGAATTAGAGAAGAGGATGAGCTTAAATAGTCGACCCGAGTTGCACAAGCTTTTTGGTATTTTTCCGACGAGAAAATTGCTGGAAAGGTCGACTATAGTGAGATTGTTTCGCCTTCCAAGGTCTTCTGGGATCTTGCCAGATAACTTATTCGACCATAATTGGAGGACTTGAAGCCGAGGCAGAGAAGCTAAAGCAGCAGGAATCTTTCCGGTCAAGTTATTGGAGAAAAGATGAAGAATCTCCAAGTTTTGCAGCTCACTTATGAGTTCCGGGAGCTCACCCGAAAGAGAGTTATCGCTAAGATCAAGCGAGACAAGCTTTTTGAGATTGAAAAGTGATCTTGGAATAGGACCCGTGAGCTTGTTCTTGTAGAGGAAGAGATACTGAAGATTGATGAGGTTCCCGAGAGATGATGGAATTTGTCCACTTAGATCGTTGTAGACAAGATCAAGATGATTTAGAGAAGTCAGGTCTCCGATCTCTTTTGGAATTTCACCCGAAAGATTGTTGTAGCCTAGGTAAATCCATTTCAAGTTCTTCATTCGGCCTATTTCTCCAGGGATTTGACCAACCAGCTGGTTAGAAGCCAAAGTAAAGACTTTCAAAACTGTGAGGTTTGATATGGAATTTGGGATTTTACCCACCAAAATATTTCCACCCAGATCAAGAAATTTTAGGCTCCAAAGCAATCCGATGTTGTCTGGAATTTTACCCGAGAGCATGTTGTTGGAGAGATCTAATGTTTCGAGGCGGGAAATGGAAATGCTGGGCAATGGACCTGATAGATTGTTGTTACTAAGATTGAGATAAAGAAGAGAAGGGCAAGAAAATAAATTACGAGGAATTTCGCCCAAGAGCTGATTGTCGGAGAGGTCAATAATTTCGACATACTCCAACTGGAAAATTGAGACAGAAATTTTCCCAGAGATGTTCTTCCCGGAGAGCTCAATTTTTTTAACGTGGGAAGGGTTGCCACAGGTTATGCCGTGCCAATTGCAAAAGCTGGTAGAGGAGCTCCAGTTGGAAAGAAAGCCTAAGGGGTCTTTGATCGAAGCTCTGAACGGCAAGAGAGACTCTAATTCCTCACCATACAACGCAGGGAGATTTATGAGGAATAAGAACAAGAACATGAACATGGACAATGTCCATGAACATGTTTCAGCTCCTTTCTTGGCCATGTCTAGCTTGGTTTATGTAACATCTACGTAACAGATGAAATCAGAGGAGGAGATGCAAGTTCTTACTAAAATGATAAGAGCATTTTCTCCCCACCAAAGATTAAGATGTTGGTCATCATTTCTCGGATCCCAAGCTGTCAAAAGGAAAGAAAACAATAAGCCAAATATTAACACGATTTTCTACATGGAATTCCTAGCTTTAATTGAAGTGTATAGTGTGTAGTATATAAAGCATTTCTCTTTAATTAAGGAACTTACCACATTTGAAACCAAGCACTGATCGATCTAGAACCTGTACTAAGCAAAAGGGAACAGAATCAGACGAAATGCATCTCCATAATTAATTACACTTCGAGAAATTAAAGTGAACCAGGAGAATATGCATGCATGCAGTATGATCTAAACTCTTTTTAGACAATATAATTACAATATAACTATGTAACGTACCTGAATCGCATATTAATGGGAATATAGCAGAAACTGAAGATTTGTAGCTAAGAAACGTGGATTAAAAGAGAAGAAAGGAGGACAGGTTTTGAACTATTGAAGAGGCTAGGGTGAGAGACATTAATGAGATATACAACTACTTAAATAGGAGGGAGGTTAAAGGTGTAGAAATTTAAGGCCACGGTTCGAGGGAATAATTGCGAAACTGCACCTTGACTTCCTTTAGAATGATGTTTGAACACGAGCGGTTGAAAGGGAAACAGGGACATATGTTGGAAAAAGTCTCTGATTTTGTCGGATTATTTACCAAAATTCTCTTTTGACTGACTGACTTGGGATAGTGACAAGGGTAATGATCTGTAACCGTTGAAAAGTTTGAAAAGTTTTATGGGCATGTGGTTGTGTATGCCGTTCATGTTGTACTTGTTTACACTTGCTTTCGAACAAAGTTTTCAATCTCATGTTCAATCAAATTATGAACATAAAATATTGGTATGGCGCATGTTGATAATTAATTATGAATAAGATTTTAATGTTTGGAAAGAGCTAGCTAGTGGTATACAAATCTATAATTTCTTTTTTATCTTAAAGTTTATTATTCTCGATCAGGCTAATTAATTGACTTATCTAGAAGAAAAATACTTTAGTTACAAATGAATTACACAAAAGTAAATTCACTTGATGCAGTATGTCAGATTGTAAAGTTACTTTTAGTGTAAATTAGATTTAACGGGTTACGTGAAGTCATGTCAATTTATGGATTTACTTTTATGTAATCTCTTTGTGTCTGTAGCAGTTATCTATACAGAAACTACCATTCAAACTGTTGATATATAAAACTACTTATAAAAATATGAATTACATCAATAAATATGACTGGAACGGACAAAATCTAGAATGAAAAATAATATTACTCGTAATAATATTAATAGCAATTACAACATTTACAATTTTGGCCAAAAGCTGACCTTCTAATTTTAAGGACCTGATTAGACTTATATTAAGGGTAAACAAGATCATTTTATCTTCTCCTTTTGAAACTAATTCATCAGATATGTCATGGCCAGTATAACTCGGATTTAGCCCTCTAGTTTCTCTTGGGCAATCAATAGAACATCATTTTTTTCCTCGGCTTCTATTTTCAGGCTTACTTGGAATTTCATTAATCATTAAAGCATCCACGAATGGACTGTCATTGGTTGTTTACAGTACTTTGTCAGACAAAATTATGATATAGAAATTCAGATTAATTCGAATTTGAACCTCAGACTGTAATTTTAAAGAAGTGAGGACGACAACTAGCAAGTCAGATCGGGAAAAGGACGAACTTCCTTGCATTAAAGCAATATTCTTGAAACCCTTTCGTTTGGACTCTTTATGATCATCTTGGATTCTCTCTCGCAGTAGAGAGAGAGGAAAAAAACTTTTAGTCAGAAAAAGAGTACAAGCACATAGAAGGAGTTACAAGGCAAACAGAAGTGAGAAGATCAGTGTGGTTGTAAAGCTGGAGAGAGAGAGAGAGAGAGAGAGAGAGAGAGAGAGCTAAGCAGAGGAATGAAAAGAAAAAGTTGGTGGTCTTTACGTTACATACACTAATGCTCGTGCGCACCCTCTTTCTTCCCCGTTCTGCTTTTGGGACCCAAAGTCTCTTTCTCGAAGGAATATACAGTGTGTGGTCTTTATCGCACCGGGCATGCCGGTCTTCTCCATTTTCTAGGGTTTTACACCCTCCCATGCATAGTATTTTTCCACTTTCTCTCTTTTGACATTTTTAAGGTTGTGTTTGGATAGTGAAATCATTCTATTAATATTTAATATTTTATTATTATTTTTTATCTACTTTTCATTACATTTTATTATTTGTTACTACTATTTACTATTATTTAATATTTTATAATCATTACTTTTTCATCACTTTTGTACTATTATATTTACAGATCATATGAAATCATTTTACTAACCAAACATAGCCTTAAGCATTATATAGAAACAACAAAGTGTAAATATAATTAGTACAAGCAGAAAATTAAGTGGATGAAAAAAAGAAAAATTAATTAATTAATAAAGAAACCATTTGGAAAGAACATTATTTTGATAGAATATGTATGTATATATATATTTATATTAATGTTTTCAAGGACCAAAGGAAGTATTATATATTTTCTATATATATATATATGTTATGTCAATCATGGTCTCAACATATACTAAGAAGCTGCCATTTGGAATCTGCTGCATGGAACTACTTAAAAGTTATAAGCAATTATTTGGGGAGGCAGATGGAGGAATATTAGAAAAAATAGTGGGTTGCGCAAACAAAAAGTAAAGTATATATATATATTTTTAAAGACCACAATAATTGGTCAGAAAATATGTTGGGTCCAGGCAGAGGCTGGCCAGATACTTCAAGAATAATTGAGGCTCAAGTTGTACGTACCCAGTCTGCTTTACCAGTGATCAAATATATATATATATATGTACTCTTGGAATATGTGTCTTGCATTAGTTCTGAACATTTTACCCAATTAAGTCTAAGGATTAGATGCAATGAGATCAAATTTGCATAAGCTTAATTCCTTGTATTTAACCTTTCGAATAGATCAAGGAAATGAAAACTCGAAAGAACTTTAAGCAGTCTCGCTCCTCCCTAGCTAGCTATCTGTCACCAGCTGTCATCTAGACAAGCATTAATGTAGACGAAACTATGTTTTCTTACTTCTTTAATTTTCTTTTGATGAAAGACCTGGGTGGTTTTTTTTTTTTTTTTTTTATCGGACAATATCATTGTTCACGCTTTCGGAATAAATGGCAAGCGAACTCAGCAATTGGTCTAGATTTACATCCTGTCATCCAATGATCGTGCATGAGAATATATGATCTATATGTATGTAATCTACTAGAATCCATGTCATAAAGTATTATGATCGATATCGGTCATGATGTTTCCGGGGTTTCTTATATTAATTTATGGCAGGCATATATGATTCAACTGCGATTAATTAGTACTTCAACATTAATGAAAAGTTTATATATATATATATATGCCATGAATAATATATATATATATATATATATATATATATATATATATATATATATGCTGCCAAGAGCAAAACCAGGTTCGGTGCTTCGTTTGTACTTATACTAATTAATGATCAGGCACTTTTCATTTCTATATACATTTTATAATGTTCGATCGTTATTTTATTTTTAATTTAGGTTATCACTTTTTCCCTTAATTAGGTATGCATGACGTGGAACCGACAATTTCCCTTAAATAAGGGTCTCTAATATCTCTTTCGAAATCTCATGTAGGGCGTAATGTTCATAGTTAGTGGTCCAGTTCAGCCATGCACTTTGCCCAAAACTTTAATAAAATGGTTTGACTAATTAATTAAGGACTATATATATTATAGTAGCAATGCAAGTAAGCATTAATGCTTTTTATTTATTTATTTTATTTTCCCACTACTTTTTAAAAAGAATAAATTTCCAATTCAGTCTCTGATCTACAAATGTCGGGCGCAAGGGTCCACTAAGATTACTGCTAACATGGGCTACTTATAATGTATCCATGCCAAGAGCTCAACTCAGTATCACATGGCATCAACTGGGCGGTGGGTGTGAATTTAGATTAATTGCCGACGATCCAAATTCTTCAAAATGTGCATGGAAAATTAAACGTCTCATCTGCAATGCACATCAAACCCATTAAGGGTCGTTCTCATTCGGTGATTTAGGTATGAAATCCAACGAAAAAAAAACGAAGTCCGATGTAAAGTAAAATACAGTATGATAACAGAACTAATTAACAAACTGAACTGTGCAAAGTACTGCGGGTACTGGACAAAAATACAGTTATTTACATATATAGTCATGATCTAAATAAAGAGTGCCAGCTGACTAACTGAAACTTGATCACTCAACTGTAAACCGTGAATCTTTGGACCAAAATATCTACATGATGAGTTCTTCGTTATCTTTAACTAATTAAATAAGTTGGCAAAAGTAGCACCACCACATAATTATATAAGACCAGTACATGACACAAACATACAGGTTTCTACTTACAAAAAATGCCGGTTACACAAACGACATACAGGTTTCTACTTAAATAAGCTGAGTCTTGCAACTAAACGCAGCCTAAATGAATCCCTATTTTCTTTTTTTTTTTTTTTAAATTTTAGTACATTTCAAGGTTCTCTGCCCTTTGTGTTGGTTCACATTGCCTCGACCATAAATATTGGTCGGTGGGAGTCATTTTTCTCGACGGTATGACTGGAAAGTGTTCATATTTTTGGGGTGATGGGTAGGTAGTAATGATTCAGTTTTGCTTAATTAAGAACTTCTAAGCTTTTGTGTTGGTGAAGATCATTTTTGAAGTGGGCCAACCAGTTTAGATATTTTTAACTGGGATGTTATAATACAAATGTTGGGATCAGACGAAGACGCTCGATGCCACTCTCTGGTTTCGTTTTCATGAATATAAAATCAAAGAAGAAGATAGAGAACTAGCTCATACGGTATGCGATGAAATGTCTCAAAGGAGACAGTGTATGAACTATTTCTTTCAGAACTTTTTCCTTACGATTCATTACAGCCACAGTCCATATTTATACACTTATAACAAGACAAATGATCTGATCATAAAATGATCAGACGGTGTACAATCATTCAGTCAGTTACAAGAGAATCTTCTAGAGTAGGACAGATGGCAATTTTGGTTTTCCTCTTGACAGTTGTGCTGGAGTTTGTTAGGCTATCCGTGGACTCCTCGTGTGCATGAGTGCCTTCTGTTGGACTGATGACAGCAGGATGATCAAGTGCTTCAATAGCCCCCCGCGATGCAAGTGTCATTGGAGAAACAGTGAGACTTGATCGTAGAAAATTAAAACGTGCAGTGGAGAGTGGCTTTGTTAAAATGTCCGCAATTTGATCTTTGCTAGAAACAAAGGAGACTTTGAGTGTTTTTGCAGCAACTCTTTCTCGAACAAAATGGTAGTCAAGTTCCACATGTTTTGTCCGAGAATGAAGAACCGGATTCATGGAGAGGTAGGTGGCACCAAGGTTGTCACACCAAAGTGTTGGCGGATTTGACAGGAATATGCCAAGTTCACCAAGTAGAGATTGCAACCATAGAAGTTCGCAGGTAGTGTTGGCAACTGACTTGTACTCAGCTTCAGTGGACGATCTGGCAATCGTTGGCTGTTTCTTAGAACCCCAAGATACCAAGTGAGAACCAAAATAGATGCAGAAGCCACCCGTGGACTTGCGATCGTCAGGACACCCGGCCCAGTCAGCATCGGAAAAAGCAGTAAGTGTAAAGGCAGAAGAGGTAGAAAAATGTAAACCAAAATGAGATGTGAGACGTAAATAACGGAGAATCCGTTTTACGGCTTGCCAATGTGGAATCCTAGGACAATGCATGTATTGACAGACCTTGTTAACAGCAAATGAAAGATCAGGACGAGTGAAAGAAAGATACTGCAAGCTACCTACAATGCTACGGTAAAGTTGAGGATCCTCAAATGAAGATCCTTCTAAGGCCGTAAGCTTTGTAGAGATGCTCATAGGCGTGGATACTGACTTTGAGTTATGCATATTTGTGCGTTTGAGTAGATCAGTGATGTATTTCATTTGAGTCAAACAAAGGCCATTAGATGTCCGAGAAACTTCAATTCCTAAGAAATAGTGCAAAGGCCCTAATTCTTTGACAGTAAAAGCAACACGCAGAGATGCAATGATTTGAGAAATAAGATCTTGACTGGAACCGGTGACAATAATGTCATCAACGTAAATCAACATGTAAATGGTATCAGTGGAAGTACGAAAAATGAACAAAGAAGAGTCAGATATGGAGGCAACAAAACCAATAGACAACAATTTAGAGCTCAACTTTGAAAACCAAGCCCTAGGGGCTTGTTTAAGGCCATAGATGGACTTACGAAGCTTGCAGACATGTGATGGATGATCTGGATTTGTGAACCCCGGCGGCTGATGCATGTAGACATCCTCCTCCAGATCTCCATGGAGAAACGCATTCTGAACGTCCAACTGGTGCAGTGGCCAAGACGATGAAACAACAAGAGACAAGAGAAGCCGAACAGTGACTGGCTTAATCACAGGACTGTAAGTTTCTGAGAAGTCTATGCCAGCTTGCTGATGAAACCCCTTTGCAACTAGGCGTGCCTTACGGCGTTCAAGGGTCCCATCAGCATGCCGTTTAGTCTTCATAACCCATTTACACCCGAGAACATTGAGAGAGGGGGAAGAAGGAACCAAGTCCCATGTTTGGGTCGAGATAAGTGCATCAAACTCAGATGCCATGGCAGCACGCCACTCTGAGTATTTTGATGCTTCTGTGAAACATGAAGGTTCTTCTGGAATGACATCTGAGACAGTGAGATGGAGTGAGGGGTTAGAAATTATTTTGGACGTGGGCCAGGGTAGAGTTCCATCTGTGCGAAGAAGAGATCGGTGTATGTGATTTCGGGACCTGGTGATCATTGGATGACAAGATTGTATGGAGGAAGAAGTGAGAGACGGTGCTGAGGAAGAAACGGGAGATGACGCTGAGGAAGAAGTAGGAGACGACGCTGAGGGAGAAATGATAGGAGTTAAACGAATGGGAGATGATGCCCTAATGACAGCAGAAGGAGATGGGCTTGGAGAAGTCGAACGATTGGAATGGGCCGAGTGATCAATATTTAAATGAAACTGAGATATGTCGGAAGAGTGAGTGGCAGTGGGCCTGGAGATATCCGTGGATAGAGGCCTTGGAAATATAGAAGGACTCGTGTGCAATGGACCTGAAGAAGCAGAAGAAGATAATGAGTCCATGGACTTATTGTTGGCAAATGGAAACACAGTCTCGTGAAATTGCACATCACGAGATATGTAGACTCGGCCCGTGGGTGGATGAAGACACAAATATCCTTTATGATCTGGACTGTAGCCTATAAAAACACAAGGTTTGGATCTGAAATCCATTTTGTGACGATTAAAAGGCCGCAAATTAGGCCAACATTGACATCCAAAAACACGCAAAAATTGATAATCTGGATCACGAAGAAAAAGGAGTTGATAAGGTGATTTATTATGAAGAACAGGAGTAGGCATACGGTTAATCAAGAAAACAGCCGTGGAAAAGGCATCGGCCCAATATTTGTGTGGAATAGACGCATGAGCCATAAGAGCAAGACCGGTTTCCACAATGTGACGATGTCGACGTTCTATAGTGCCATTTTGGGCATGAGAATACGGACACGTCACTCGATGCAAAATTCCATTTGATTGAAAATTTTTTTGTAACGGTCTGAACTCACCGCCCCAATCAGTTTGTACAGATGCAATATTGGAAGAAAAAAAATTGCGTACAAATTGAAGAAAGGCAACAAATATTGAATACACATTAGATTTCGATTGCAAGGGAAATAACCAAAGATATTTTGAATAATCATCAACTACAGAAAGATAGAATCGAGAGCCATTAGTTGACAATTCAGGAGTAGGTCCCCAGATATCTAAAAACAACAGATAAAATGGCCTAGGTGATCGAGTAGAAGTGAGAGGATGAGGAAGAGAATGTGATTTTGCTAAGGGACAAGCCGAACATATAGAAGATGTACTAGAGCTACTGATTGGAAGATTAAAATGCTTAATAGTAAAGTTGGTGATGCGTGGACTTGGATGACCCAAACGATAATGCCAGTTGGGTGAAGAGGTTCTTTCGCCGAGCATGGCTTGTGGAGAAACAGAGAGTGATGGAGTGGAAACACCAGTTGGCAGTTCGTACAAGCCATTCCTAACATGACCCTGGAGGAGCGGAGCCTGGGTGCGCAAATCCTTCACAAGAAAAAAATCAGAGTGAAATTCAAAAAAGACTGAGTTATCAAGACAAAACTGTCGAACTGAAAGGAGATTTTTAGTAATCAAAGGCACATGAAGGAGTTTATGAAGTAAGAAATTGCCAGATGAGGAAGCAAGATTGGCGGAACCAATGTTTTGGATGGGTAGAGAACTGCCGTCACCGAGACTGACTTGGTCGGAACCATTGTACGAAGCAGCATCCAAGTTCAGGTTAGCAAAGTCTGATGTAAAGTGATTCGTCGCTGCAGTATCAGGAAACCAAATGTTGGAGGATGAAGCCACAGATGGTGCTGAGCTGAAGTTGGCAGCAATAGATTGAGGAGGAGAGGCCTGAAAGGAGTGATTGAAACGATGGTAGCAGTTTAACGCCGAGTGTCCAGGCCGTTGACAGACTTGACACACCGATCCATTAGAAGCTCGATTCATGAACTGAGGAGGACGTCCACCACGATAACCACATCCACGGCCCCTGCCTCGAAAGAAATTACCTCTGCCACGACCTCCAGAGGAAATGGAATTTGTGTTTCGAGTAGTGGAGTTAGCTGCAATGGAGGTGCCTGAAAGGAGAGAATTAGTTTGATGTGTAATGCGGGACTCATGATTCAACAAATAGCTAAACACTTGAGGGGTAGATAAAGGTTCGGGACGTGTGGTGAGAGAGGTGACTAAGGATTCAAAATCACTTCCAAGACCAGCCAGCAAGTAAGTAACAAAATCAGTGCTAGAGAGAGGATGACCCGCAGCACCCAAGGTGGATGCAAGAGCCGTAGCTTTGTTGAAGTAAGATGTAATTGAATCAGACCCCTTCTTAAGTGTGGCTAATTGAAATTTTGTCTGCATAATGTGAGCAGAAGACTGTGCCGAGAACATAGTCTCAAGTGTTTGCCAGACCTCGTGTGAGGTACTGCAGTTTAAAACCTGTGCAAGAATAGTATCTGAGAGAGAAGCATTTATGGTAGAAATTATCAATTGATCTTGCAAGATCCAAGCATGATGATCTGGATTGGGCAATTTGTTCACCACAGAGGGAGGTGCAGAGTGAGAACCATCAACAAAACCGAATAGATGATGACCTTTTAGGAAAGGCACTATTTGTGCCTTCCATAGTAAGTAGTTCTCATGAGTGAGCTTTATATTAATGCAATGAGTAGAGGAATGAATGATAGTGGGACTGATAGAGGGCGACGGGGAGGAGGGGGGAATAATAGGAATGTTTTCTGGAGTGGACATTGTTGTAAAAGCTAAAAGGACGTTAGTCCGTGGATGGCTCTAGATACCATATAAAATCAAAGAAGAAGATAGAGAACTAGCTCATACGGTATGCGATGAAATGTCTCAAAGGAGACAGTGTATGAACTATTTTCTTTCAGAACTTTTTCCTTACGATTCATTACAGCCACAGTCCATATTTATACACTTATAACAAGACAAATGATCTGATCATAAAATGATCAGACGGTGTACAATCATTCAGTCAGTTACAAGAGAATCTTCTAGAGTAGGACAGATGGCAATTTTGGTTTTCCTCTTGACAGTTGTGCTGGAGTTTGTTAGGCTATCCGTGGACTCCTCGTGTGCATGAGTGCCTTCTGTTGGACTGATGACAGCAGGATGATCAAGTGCTTCAATAATGAAGACAAAGACGAAGACGCCTTCTGCGACGGTTGGCACTCTATTTCGAAAACACAACAACGATGGCAAACCCAGATCAGGAAATAGATTCTTTTCTCACCGTTCTTTTGAAAACTTCATACGGGCTTAAATTTGAGCAACGAAGATGATTTACAGATTGTAAGAAACATTTGTAGATGGTTTACTCAAAATGAGGTAGAAAGAGAAGAAAGAGAAAAATCAAAATAATGTGTTTTGCCTTTTCATTATATCCCGCCTGCTACCTAAATGAAACACGGTCGTTTCATTTATTGACATGGAGCCTGTTGTGCAACGTTTACATGGGGCGGTTACTGGCCTTTAGAATTTTTCTTCTACTTAATTCTGAATTTAAAGTCTACGATTGCAAAACCTGGCCTATTTTACAAAGGTTTGGCCTTTTTCTTTTAATTTACTGGAAATATATGCCAATGGATTAGCTTACTGTTGTTAATCGATCTGAGGACGATCGAGGCCGAGCCACAGTACTATTTATAATTATATATAAAATTTATAGTTCAGCCACGTCACCAATATAATTTTCATCGTGGACCCCGACTGAGCTAAAAAAATCACATGCACTTTTAAGAAAGGTGGCCCATATTCCATGCTTGCTCTTTTAAACCCTAATGAAAGTGGAGGGGGTATTGCACGTGTGAAACTGATCACCTACGTGCTATGTGAGATTTTGCTTGCAAGCACCAAGCTAGGCTAGCTTCAGTTGAGATTTGCTCGATCAAAGTAATTTTTCGGGATTGAGAAATTGGTTAATTGGGACCATTCGGGATTTTATATATATATATATATATATATATTAATATTTTATTTAATTTTCAATTCTATCTCAACTGACCATCTCATCTCATCTACAAAAATAAACGAGACTAAGTAAAACTTAATTTAGATTACCTGCAAGCTTGTTGATTAATATATAGGACCGAGCTTTGAATTGCTAGGCGCCAATGATTTAAAATGTATTTATTCAAAATTATTTTTTTGATCGAATCGGTCTTGTTTGTTTTCAGAAAACATCTTATCTCATATTATCTAATCATTAGAACTTTTACAACTTCCAATACAAAATAAAATAAACAATTCAATTTTTTTCAAATCCTAAAATAAAAATAATATTAAAAAATATATTCTAACAATATTTTAATTAACTTTTTAACTTTAATCTCAACTCATCTCATCTCATCTCCGAAAACAAACGAGTATGGACTGTATGCATGGTACAAGAAATCAGCCAGTATTTGGGTAAAATTAAATCACCGTACTGCATGCATGCATGGGGAATTAAAAATTAAGAATCTACTTATAAATTCTTAAATTGCAAATCAAAGAGAAGAAATTAATCGAGCAACGTACGTTCGTACGGGTGTATATGTTTTAGCCAGACTGAAATACTTTAACGATTGGAGCATGCAACGCCACATTAATTAAAATTTTGAAACTTTATTGTATATATGAATATATACCCCAATCAGTCGTATCCAGTATAATATGTACCACAAAAGCAACATGACCAGGCCGGTAAGGAGTTTGGGCATCAATATTGCTAAACTTATAATTAATTAGTTTCTAAGATCAATCTTTGGAAAACAGCTCGTGCTTCGGCCTAACTTTGTCATTGACGAGTTCTTGGAGCTCCTGTTTTCACAACTTCTTTTCGCTATATCTCTCAGTATGCATGCCAATGAGAGGTTCGGGTTGAGCCTGGTTGTATTGTTGAATTTCTGGAAAAACTCCCTGTGAGAGGCAACCGCATCTCCAGTGGACGTTTTTGGAGTTCGAATTAGCCTTTCGTTTACAGCTTCGGAACAAAGGCCGCATACCCAATTTCCTGAATAAGATTCTTGAACTTCTACGATGTAGGCCGGGGTGCAGTCCTCTTTGAGGCCACAGCATTTGCATTCAGCTTGCTCGACTTTATTGACTATGGCAATATTGGTCTCTAATTCCTTGCTATATTTTCCCATCTCCACAGATATGTCGGAGACCACCTTTCGCAGGCTGATCTGTTCATTCTGGAGAGTAAGATAGAGAGAGAGGTTACCAGGCCATGCATTAGCTCGATAATATAACAAGTGAAATAAGCAAGGTAACACTAAGTTAACGACACTATATATGATGAGGTAAATTAGGAGATGGAATAGTACCTCTGCTTCATTAAGTGATTTTGATGCCATGTCTTCCTACTTAAAGAAGTTAGCTTCACTTCAATTCAGACTCGTGTATACATTTGCACGTACAAAAAAAGTGGCTGTTTTGGGTCTTTTATAAGTGATAAGAAGAATCGATCTGATCTTAAAGTGGATAGAATCAACAGGGAAGTGGACGTCGTTGTCATAATAGGCCAGCTAGCTTATCGATCGACAATTTCCACGAGGATTGAACGCTTTACAGGCTAAAATATCTCAAATTTCACGGATGAGGCCGGTTGCTTTTCCATTAATGATTAATGTGCAAATTGCAGAGCTAGTAGGAACGGCCAGGGGGCGGGCAGTAGCTGGCTAGCTAGGGCTTTTTTCTGCAATTTGCAGTGCTGCAACGATCGATATTGGAGAAGACATGGAAAGATCGTCCGTGGGTGTTCGAGGGTATGAAATACTAATCGTTTTCCTTACTCGTGAGGACTCACGAGATCCATTAATTATAAGGAACCCGATTTGATTGTGTTTTATGCATAAGACAGACGTAGTCACGTACGTGCATCTTTGTAATTCAACTGGCCTGATCTGACTATATATATAATATATCTTAAACTGCATGCTTGTAGTCATATAGATGAAAGCTGTAGAATATTTTAAAAACGGGGAGAGGGGAAATTAAATGAAGCTCAGGAACTAGAAGAGAGACATAATTAGCACTCAAAAAACACCATTTATATTTCTCTCTTTTCCTAATTAGTTGATTTTGGCCTCTATTTGGAGAATGAGATCATGAGATGAAAAAATTATGAGTTGATTTGAGTTAAGACTTTTTTTAGAGTTTTGGAATATAGAGAGAAAAATTTGAATAAAAATATTATAAGTTAATATATTATTATAATATTATTTTTGTTTTAGAATTTTAAAAAATTGAATTATTTTTTGTGCTTTGTCTAGAAGTTTGGAAGATTTATAATGATTAGATAATGAATATATTAGTAAATTGATTTTTTTTTTAAAAATAAAAAGATAAAATGTATTTTGTGTTTGACTTTCAAATAATGTTTATAAATGAGATAAATGAATTCAAAGAGACCTTTGTCTCTCCTCAGAAGTTGCATTGTTCTGTTTGGGTCATGGCCTTCTTAATCTTCGTATGGAGGCAGCCCATTACAATACATTTTTCTGTAACCAAGCACGGCCTTCTTAAAGCTGAATAAATTGTGGGTCTCGGACTCGGCTACATCTCCTACAAGTCCGGGTTAACTAGAAGCCTGGAGATGAGAGGCCCAATTTTCTCCCAACAGACTGATTTAAGTTGCATTTAGATAGTGAGATATTTTTATATATTCTGTAAATAATAATAAATAAGTAATGATAGAATATTAAATAGTAATAAATAATAATAAAAAATAGATAAAAAATAATAATAAAATAATAAATAGTAGTAAGGTATTACGAAAATACCAATATCAAAACTAATCCTAAATAAATAATTCACCTTTCTCAAAGATTTTATAATAATTGACCAATTTTCGGCTTGGACCTTGGCATCTCTAATTAAGAGCATTCTCATTGGTTTAGGTAAAGGCAAAGCTAAAATCACATATTTAATTTGTCTTTTGACTATTCCATTTAAGAAAGATTCTGATATTAGATTATCCATCTATTAGTAAAAATAATAATAAAATATTATTAAATTAATTTTTTTAATAATTAATTTTTCTCATATTTTTCAATTCAAACCCATTTTAAATTATATGAATCCAAGCACCAATATATATATATATATATATATATAAATAATAATTAGTGGTACAAATGTTATACATGTAGCAACAAAATGAGAGAGAAATTAATATAAATTATCCAATGCAGGGTGAATAATAACCATATACAAAAATAGAAAGTTACTGTAACTAGCTAGCAAGCAATATATTTACCATTTGCCTCTTCCAATATAGACCCTTTTAAGGGATTGTTAGCCAAATTTTAGTTTGCATTTACATTTGGCTATGCCAATAGATGCTCTAATAGAATGTAAACGTACATGTTCTAGCTAGGAGATTATTATTAAAGAAAGAATCTACACAACCTCCTACTATTTACACAATCTCCACACACCATACTTTTTTTAAGTTTTATTATTTTTTTCTTTTATCAAACATTTAATATATGGATAATGAGTAGAAGAATTGAATTATATAGTTTAAAAAAAATAAACTTAAAAATAAATATTAAAAAATTTAAAAATTTAAAAATTTAAAAAAATATGGTGTGTGGAGGTTGGGGTGGTTGTGTAGCATTGCTCATAGTTAAAACATTCCCATGTGTATGTATTTTAACATTTATATATATATATATATATATATATATATATATATATATGAAAAATTGTTAACTAATTCTCAAAAAATTCTCTCAATCCGATCGATTATGCTTAATGTAAAATAACTCTTTTACAATACATGGAGTACCAACTGCCAACCTAAACGTGTTTTTGATACCATAATATTTGAGTAACACTACACCCACCAAAAATGTGTCCCGAATATGTATCTCGAAAAGTACATTTCATTTTTTTATTTTTATTTTCTTTTTTTCATGTATTTTTTTAATCATCATAAACATTTTTTTAAAAAATAAAAAATTCACAACATCATTAAAAAATACTTCTTTAATTACTAAGTTAAAAAAAAAAGAAGTTTCGGTACACACTTTCGGGACCCAAATTCGGTGGGTTTAACATTTCTGATAATATAATTTTTATATAACTTTTTCTTCTTATATCTCTCCCTCTCTTTTTTAATTATTTCTTTCGCTTCCTCTTTTCATCTATATATATTTTTCTATATCAATATATCTTTCTCCATTTTTCTTATTTGTCTCTATCTTTATTGAGATCCAGAATAAAATTTGAAGAAGTGATGTTCTTAAAAAGTTTATCATAATTAAAATTGGAAAGTCTTGATTGGGATAGAGACATTTTATTTATTTATTTTAGGAATATGAAAATTGTACGCTAATTGATCTAATTCCGGCAGCTGATGCATGCTAAATACAAATCAACTAGTGCACTTGAAAATAAGTGCAAACATACTAATGATTACTAAATTTCAAATTAAAGATATATATTAGGAAAACTCTACTCCGACTGAGGGGAGTCACAAATTTTATTTAATAGTTTAGGAAGTGTTTTACGATGAATTTGTGAATTTTATTTATTTTTTAAAAATGTTCAAGGAATTAAACAAATGTTTTAAAAAAATTTACGCAATCGGTGAAGAACTTCGGTGACTTTTATCTATGACCCAAGATATTATTGCTTACAAACTACGTACCCATCGTTACAGATCACTTGATGATCATGAAATTAGAATGATATATATGATTGTTCTCTTCACAACGTTTAACAACTAGCCCTTGCATGCAGTGAAAGTCGGAGCAGAGATTCGATGTAAGTTAGTGTAGGGGAAAGAGATGTTGAAAGTCTTCAAGGGGTGCATGTTTATCGTTTCATCTACAAAAAATGACACTGCTCCTGGACAGGGCATGTAGCAAACGTTGGGCTATGAGAAAAGGCAAAAGTGGCTGCAGGCGACCGCTGGCGAATAGCTAAACCCAAATAATATAATTGGCCATGCAGATTTATCGCGAGCTAGCTGATCATGCACGGCCAACATATCATAAGAACGTACGGCCCCATCCTCTTTGGTGGCTCAGTCATTGACCACCGACCGGTCGATCGACAATCTCCCTCGTGATCGCCGGAATACAACTCGAGCTCCTTGCAAGCCCACCCTTCTTTAGATCAACAGCCTTATCTCTTGGACTTTGAGACTTGGCTCTGTTTGATCTCGGGCTCTTCTTCAAAATCTCTTTGATGGCCTCAGCTTGGTACAACACAGGATATGACCTTCCAATCTTGTTGAACCTGACACACGCAGTCATGTGCTTATTCAAAGCCTCCTCTCTTTTCACAACATTCTTCTCCATCTCTTCACTCACAGCCACAGCGCACAGCCCACAGATTAACTTCCCCAAGAACTTTTCACGCACGCAATTTATGTATTCCGGGGTGCACTCTTCTGACATGCCACAGCACTCGCACTGGGCCTCCTCTACCTCCGATATGGGTGGGAGGTGTGCGTCGATGTCTTCTTTGCTTAGCTCCAATGAGATGTCGGATATTGTTCTTTGGAGACTTTCCATTGAAAGCTTTGGTGGTGGCTTACTAACGTTTTCCCTCTTGTAGTGGGACCCGATGGGATTTTGTGTGTGTGGAGCCATGAGGATGAAGGATAGCTTTAATTGAAGTGGGATTGTGGGAGGGTTTTCTTTGGAACGAGTTCAGAAATTTGAGGACTATCTCATGTGGGGAGCAAGATGTGGATTGCCAATGTTCTTATTTATAATGGTCTTCTATATCTGCAGAAGCCTAGCTAAGATCAGCAGATGTATGTGGACTATAAACGATGTTACCTCAGCAATAAATAAATGTGTGTGTAAGAGAGAGAGAGAGACGGATGGAGAGAACCTACTACATACCTACCCTTAATAACCTGGATTTTTCTTGAAGATATCAGAAAATATCAGCCTTTTCTATGACTATATTAATTACAGTAGCCAATACTACTGCGCGCGTACACACGAGCTTTCGGTTTTATTTAGTGGTTTTGGCTGAAAGAATTATTCTTGGACAAGTGATTATTTCACGTTATATTAGAGGAGAAGTCCTCCGAGTATAACAGCACTATATTTTTGCAGAATTACACCTTTTGCGAATCCCGGTAAAGGGAAAGAAACAAAAAAACTGTGGTTATTCACATGAACATTCAGTTCAACCATACATATATATGCAGTCCTTATTTCAGCTTTTTCTTCTTTTGGTGAAAGGCATCATGAGACGTTGTAGAAAATGGCTTTTGGCTCTCTTTTTTTCAGATTGTTTCTGCCTTTAGGCAGAAACAAATTAATAAATTTTCCAAAAAGAATAATATGGGTTTGTCTTTACACATCCGATTGATCCAAAGAACTCCAGAATCACGAGAAACATAGTCAATCATGTGAGAGAGAGAGAGAGAGAGAGTTAGAGAGATGCAGAGAAAGAGACAGATGCACTTGTCAGATGGATGATTTAAAGAAAAAAACAAGTATTACAATCACAAGTATCATGAAGTGAGGAAAATAAAAAGTGGTTCCAGCTTCAGCCAGCTTCCACCAGTTCCAGGCTTTACTGTGGGGACCAGAAAGCTGAGAGAAACCAGTCTTCTCTTGCTGCCTGTATTCCGGGTTGGAAAAATAAAAGTAGTAATATTATGGGATGATAAAAAAAATATCTAACAAAAGGATTATCTAATAACGATAAATCACATCTTATTATATAATGAAATGAAAATGAAAGGATGGCGTGGTATAAAAAATTTTCCAAAATAAAAATACAGCAGAAAGGGCGTTGAGTGCGTGGATTTGTTTTATGAGAAAAGGCAACGTCACCAAGGACCACACCCTTCATTTTCAGGGCTGCCACCCCCTTACATCCAGCGGCCACCCCCCGTCTGCCTTCCATGAAAAAAACTACATATTTACAATATTTATTTATTGTTGTTTGTTTGTATTTAAAAGGGTCTGCCTGGAGCAGGATGTGGTGTAAATAAGGATTTTAAACCAACCAATAGTTGCTTGGCACGTATGAGTTTTATGTAATGTAAACTGGAATCGGTTGTAGGCCAAAAAAAATCGAATCACAAGGGTTTCTACCCTCCACCTGTATCCCTCTTTCAACTCTCTCTCTCTCTCCGAACTGATCTCGCTCTGTGCATAATCCGTTGGATGAATTTTTGCTTTGGTGTATTTTTTGTGCATTTATATCTATATGAATTTCCGAAACTATTTAATTAGGTGTATTTTTTATGCATTTATTTTTTAGGTGCTAAGTGTGGTTTCAAATGGTTACGTTGATAAGAGGTTTAGACCGAAAGGTTTCTATTCTTTTTCATCAATTTCTCATCAGCCAAATTGAAAGTTGGGGGTTACATTGCTTATTTTTTTTTCCAAACTTTCCCAATTTATGTCATCTTCTGTGATGTATGGTGCTATTTGATATTCTCTGAAAAGTTGATAATGTTTATATTCTTCATTTCTTGTCCGGAGTATTTTTTTTCCCTGAAATCATTATGAAGTCCATTTGATGTTTGAGCTTGTCCATCTGGTGGGAGGGGACGAGGGAGGAAGAAAACGAAAAGGAGTGGGAGGGGGACTCGGGGATTTGAGAGGCGGGTAATATTCTACAAGCAGATAGTACCAATGTTTTGAATACCGTACCGGACGTCGTATCGGTTAAAGTACTGGAACGAAATATTTCGATATCGGTATCGTTTCGAGATAACGTTTCGGGGATAGTCGATATATAAATAAATTATATATATAAATATATATAAAAATTATATTCTAAAATAATAGTCTATATATAAATAAATTATATATAAATATATATATATAAATTATAAATAGTCTAGTCTGAATTAGGAGTTAAAAGATAAGTTTATAGTTTAAAAAAATGAAAAAAAAAAAAAAAACTCACAGGCCGAAATATCGGCCGGTACCGATCGAAATTTAGTCCGGTATGGCCTGTACGGTCGGTATTTTAGCTGGTATGGAACATATATAGTACCTGTACCGGCCAGAAGGCCGAAATGAAAATTTTTGGCCGTACTGGCCGGTACGGTATGAAATTTAAAACACTGGTTAGTACACATAGGTACAACATTCTGCACACCCATTTAAAAATATGTCATTTTACCATTTTATCTTATTTTACTTACAAACATGTCTAAAATTATTTTCATTATGTGAATAAAAATGTAAAATCACATATTTTTAAGTAGGTGTGCAGAGTGTGACCCTTATGTCTAAAATTTTTCATATTCTACATGTGCATCCATTGTAAATCATATTAGTTTCATACGTGTTCTATTTTCATTAGATGTGTAAACTTCTAATTTACACCATTACCGATCGACTTGAAGCTTTTTCCATTTAAAAGGCAGCATTGGCCTTCTTTAGTTCATTTTTTTAGGTTAACAGAAAGGAGGAAATTACTCAAAAGTAGTATTAACACCGCCTTGAAATCCTTTCCCAGCTTGGTATTTTTTCTGTTTTATCATTCTCTTAATTTCCTAAAAATTTATGGCGTCTTTAAAATAAGTATTCTTTTGAGTACTTGGCTCAAATGACATTTTACGTGTTAGATTTTGATTGGTTGATTCATTCATATAATACGCGCAGCATTGATGGAATTGGCGATTGCAAGAACTTATATAAATATATATATATATATATATATACTAGTAAGATGTTACGTGCCTGAGACACGTATGTGCAGTTCAAAGCACTAATATATTTTATTAAAATAAAAATAAAGTACATATATTTTATTATTTTATTTCTAATATATATCTTAAGAGCTATTGAAAAATAGGTTATTTGTAAATTATTATAATGCTTTCCTATTATAATGAATACAAAAAGACAAATCTACATAAATCTGTTTCCTATTATAACGTATTTTCAAATTGAAAATTGAATCCATGATTATTATTATAATAAATCTGCTTTATTAGCATATTTAAACATATTTATAGTGGAATAGAAACCAACAGAAATCATAAAAGTAGCCATAAATAGAATGTAAATGAAAATACAATTGTATCCCTGTGTTCTGTAATTATTACAAACGGATGGAAAGTTAATGAAAACTAGAATATTCCGTTAAAACAAGAAATTTCTGTTAAAACAAGAAAATTCCGTTTCATAGGCTCTTTATATATATATATATATATATATATATATATATATATATTATATACACTTCATCTGGTAAAATAAAACATCCTGCCAGAGATTGGACGTAGTATCTCAATAGGGATTAATTGTAGGTATTAGATCACGTACGTTAATCTATCTACATACAGGTTTAATATCAGGGTGATGTACATACGTTCTTTATTCCCAAGTAAGTAGGTTAAATATTATAAAAGCACAGCAGGAAATCGAGAAATTAATAACATTATAAATAACATAAATCTAGAGCTAAGTTTCAGGTTGCGGATATATTGGAGGGCATCGTCAATCTTCTTTACCATGGATTGAAGAGAAGATCACTCGATATAAGAGCTAAAATCATAGAGGAATTAAAACTCAGGCCTTGTTTGGATGATGAACTCATCTTCTCATCTTAAGTGGACTCCACCAAACTCATTCGACAATCTCAACTCACTACTATTCATAAAAAATTCAACTCATCTCAAAATTATCAAAATTAATAACAATATATATATATATATATTAGTGACGAAACCTGCGATATTCTGAACACGCAATAATATCTTACCAAAATAGTTTAGAATTCAATGCACATGAGGTACTATAATGGACACCAAAAACATCTGGTTTTTATTTTCGCAAAACATACAATATTTATTCTTAATTCCAAATGCAACACACACACACAGCAACTTATTATTTTGGGATTAACCACAACAACAATAACATAGAACACGTAGATCGAAGAGTGCAACTTCACTTATCTCATCTCATCTCATCATTATAATTTTCTCAAATTTTTTAAATCTCAAAATAATAATAATATTAAAAAATAATATTTTAACAATATTTTATTCAACTTTTATCTAAAATCATTTTATTTCACTATCCAAACGAGACATTAATTAATGGATAGGAGCTAAGTGCAACATATAACACGTAGAAGAGTGAACTTTAGAAGATTGCAAGTTCACTCTTCTATGTGAAGAGTGCAGTTCTTCTATGTTTTTAACTTGCCACGGAAGATATATCGCGTCTGGGCATCTTCTATCTTTTTTTTTTCTCTGCAGTTCATTTATCTTCTATGTTCTTTGCCATATATGGAAGATAGCATAGCCTGAACAAAATAGGCAAACTCATCTTGTCTCCACCCTTCAATTGGATTAGCGACTAAGGACAATTGGATCTTGCACCCTTGATTGCTTTCCTTGCTGGTTGGATATATTGAGATTGAGAGTATTGCCACGACGGCCTTGATTAGGAGTGAATTTGGTCAAATCCGTTTGGTCCATAGGAGATTTTTTAGATGATCGAACCTTTTAATTCGATTTAAGATTTTTTCACTCTGGACCGAACCAAACTCCCAGATGGACCGCGTCGGGCTGTTTGGTTCAACACGACCAAATGGGCTAGTTTTTTTACATTCGGCCCAACAAACATTGTTAGTCGAATTGCGACCCAAGTTTTGACTTTTATCCCATTTTTAACCTAAATTATTATTAACATACAAAAAAAAAAGAAAAAATATTAAAAAAAAAACTTGAAAATGATGCAATATACCAAACATCCAAACTCTAAATAAAAGAAAAATATAGAAAAAATGGAAAAATATAAATATAAGTTATCCATATCCATCCAAAAAGTTACCGATTATACTACTAAAATTAAAAAAAAAAATAGAGAAAAAGAAATTTAAAAAAATTTCTACTCATCCAAACTCCAAATAAAAGAAAACAAAAGTGGAAATGACACAAATTAAGTGTAAATAGTAAAGTATGTATGAATGTATAATGTATCTACATATTATAATGAAATAAATTATCATATGATTTATGATATATTATTAATTAATAGCATATATTATTTAATATTTTATATGGTCAATGATAATAGATTAGATGAAAATTACATAATTAACTTATACAATTAAAATATAAAATAATAAATTATATATAATATTTTTAAAATATATATAGTTCGATCGGTTTTGATCTGGTCCGGTCCAAAACTCACAGATCTCGAGACCGGATCGAAAACCAAATTCTTCACAAATGAAGGATCGAAACTGATCAAACATATTTTCGGTTAGGTCAATTTTTTCAGTTCGGACTAAAAATTTTATGACCCTAGTCTTGATGCTGACGTTATTTTCTGTGACCTCGTAGCTTAAACTTTTCTTGATGGGATCTATCCTAATCAGCTTCTCATGGACCTACAATTGCTTCGTTTGCTCGCGCCCATCCCATACTTTTGTTGGGGAGGCAGCTCAGTAGCGGACGGGGCCAGGCTAGCGGCAGATCCCTTCGACAATGTGACTCTTGTTGATTATGTTAGGGAGCCCATTTGTGTAGGTTCACAAGTCCTCCAAGAATGGCCATACTTCTTATGCTGTTGGGATTGCGAGTTCTGCAGTGAGATTTTCTTCCATTTTGGTACATGTGTTGGTGCTTCCATTTGTGTGTGTACGCGCGTGTGTGAGAGGGATCAGAGAGAGAGAGAGGAGCGGGAGGAATGTAAAAGAGATATTGTTGAAGAGTAATGATGGATACAATTATAAGTTGTGCAATGTGCATTCATTTTAAAAATATCATTAAAAAATTAATTTTTTTTTTCTTGTGAATCATATATTTTTTCACTTTTTCTTTCAAATAAATGTGCGAAACTTACATACTTTATGACTGTAAATATAATTTCTCATTATTGATAGTACTGTTCACTCAGGTTCAGAACAGGGTACCCAATAACCCGGGTATACCCGGCCCGAAACCTGAAGGAATCTGAGTTTTTGAAATCCATAAATTCGGGTTCCGGATTGTACCTTTTTTTTTTTTACAAAAATTTTTCCTTTGAGATAATTCATATATATTATATATTTTATATATATATATATATATATATATATATATATATATAGTAATTCACACGATTGCATGCATACGGTTGAAAAAGTAAAAGAGAAGCAGTGACATATTGCCAATTCGTAAACATGATTTTAATTCAACTTTCAATTAATGGACATAATAATCTCACTTACACCATTTTTTGCTTCTAAATTTGTTAAAAAAATGAGGTCTTTATGGAGAATAAACTTTAATTATAGTCTTTAATTAAGAAAAGTAAAACCTCATCCTTTAAATGCATCAAAACAATATTTGTAAAATCCTTTTACAGGTTGTACCCACGTCTTTTAGTTCTATTACAATGCATGTAATGCTTAAAAGAAAATTAGTAAAAAAACAAGCAATGGCCCAAAGCAGTGTTGTGAATACTGTACCGTACCGACCAGTATTTGTTATACCGGCCATTGGGCCGGTACAGATACAATATACATTTCAGCCTGTACCGGCCGATATTTCGGTCTTCAATTTTTTTTTATTTTTTAAAACTACAAGCTTATTTTTTTACCCCCAATTCAGATTAAGCTATTTATAATTTATATATATATATGTATTTATATATAATTTATTCATATATCGACTATCCCGAAACAGTATACTAAACGGTACCAGTATCGAAATATTTCATTCCAGTGCCTTGACCGATACAGCATTTGGTACAGTATTCAAAACATTGGGCCAAAGTACATGTTCATGTTTCTTGACCACTAATAAAAAGTTACGTGGAGGAGAGAGTAAAAAAAGAAATCATAAAAATAGATGATTTATTGGACATAATATGTATTTTCCTTTTTGAGTTTCTCTTCATTTAGTTGTTAGAAATGAACAGGTGTATTCAGGTTGCAATTCGGAGAAAAAAGAGTTCCACCCGATATCCGGACCAGGTATACCTGAATTTTTTTATGATGGTATTGGTCTAGATTTGTTCCGAGCCGTAAAAAATCCCAGTCTGGATGAACAGGCCTAATGATTGAATATGGATATAGTTAGTGTAGCTGGGGTCTTTGCTATTTACAAGAAGAAAATGACTGGTACAGACTCAAAATACAAATAGACGAGTCTGGTATGGTTTTTTTGTAAAAAAAATATATATATATACCTCATCATATAGAGTGCTAAAAAAAAGTCCTATCTATTTTTAATATGATCTATTTTTTATAAAGAGTCAGCATAAAATTTATCTATTTAAAATTTGTAATTAACATTATTCTTATAATAAATTGAATTATTGAAGGCATGCTACGTACGTAATTTAATTTATTTCGAAACAAAAAAATGTACGATAGCGAAACCAAAATAGAGAGAACTTGTGGACCAGTTGTGGTCCAGCTTGCTTGTTATGTGTATGTGAGGAACCTATTTGCGATATTTTTTATGGACAATATATATATAAAATTGAGAAATTTTATTTACAGTCATGAGTGGAGGACTGTATGTACAGATGAATGGGGTAAAAGGAAAAAAATATTATTTTTAAAAAATATTATTATAATTTTAAAATTTTTTTAAACATAATTGTATGGACTTGCATGAACAGTCCTCATTTAGAAAATGTACGAAGACTAATTCTATAAAATAATTGATAATAAAGAGCATAAAATAATATTTATGTTTTAAAATAATATCAACTAATCTTATATGCTAGATAAATTTACGGGTTGTGTAAGAGTCGTTCACTCATTTTAAAAAATAGTGAGATATGTTATTAAAAAATTTATTTTTTTCAAGTAGATTTTATATTTAATCATTTTTTTAAAAAGAAATGCATAACACTTGTGCATGTAAATATTATTTCTTATATATATATATTATATATATATATATATACACGCTTTTCGGATTTAGATCAGTTTAAAAGTGGAGTTTAAGCCCGCAGGGCCGCAGATTCAGTCCGAGAAGGCAGGCCGGACTATACGTAAATAATACACCAACAAAAAGTAGTATGAAAGAAACCTGACTGTAGCGACGACATGTCGACCCACTACATCTGTGTGAAAGGCCCAATTGTGGGCATACAGGCCCATTACCAATTGCAATTGCCAATGATAGAATTGAGAATGGGGCAACGTATAAAGCAAAGTCCGTCTGTTAGATCAACAGGCCCCGCAATTTATGGGACAGATGTGCCATTTTTCATTCATTAATTAACGCAAACTGTCCAAAAACATGTTGTGTAGTACCATCATTGCTTGTTTCAAGTTACGGTCGGTGCTTTATGAAAAGAAAATGCCACTATGTCTCACCTCGAGGTTCGGATCGTCCTAATTTAATCAATTCATCATTTTTAACCCTACCAGGTCATATTTCCTAGCAAAATAAACGTGGTAAAAGGTCATATTATAGCTAAAGGAAAGGCAATAATTCAAGGTAAGAGCTCCTTCGGCTTTTACGAATAAAGTTGATGAGAAAAGATATTTATAATCGTGAATTGTATAACTGTCACGTAATCGTTTTGAAAAAAGTAAATAAAACATTAGACCCATATGAAAAAAATTAATTTTTTAATAGTAGACTCTATTTTTTTTCAAAACAATTACATGACATTTACACACTTCACAATTATACGTAGAATTAATTAAAATTTATTACCCCTACCGTTCCTTTATCTGTTTTCATCTATCTTAATTTTCGTTTTCCTCAAAGGGTCAATGTTGAAAAGTACGTATACCGAAGCTGTCCTTTTAGATGAGACTTTTCCTATAATTTTAATTTTGTGTTTTCTAATAAGAATGTATTGAAATTTTATTATTAATAGGAAAATGCTAGTTTTGCCGATGGGAGCTCCCGCTTGAAGCTCCCGTTGGGATTTTTTCTTTATTTTTTTATTAAAAAATGTTTTTTAATAGTGATGAGATTTTTTTTTAATTTTTTTAAAATGTTTAAAAATATTAAAAAAATGTATGTAAAAAATGAAAAAAAAAAACATTTCAAATACACTAGCGGGAGCCCTTGCAGTGACTCTAGAAGGGTCCTTATTAATAAATGCAACACATATATGTCAGCTTTAAAATATTATCGGATAACAAATTTTATAAAAATATATATTTTAATATAATATATTAGATATATTTATGGTAAAAATAAATTAAAAATTTAACATATCACATTAAATTATATTAATTTATAATTTTATTTTAATAAAAAAAATTGTGCCCCTAAATTTTATTTTTTGATTAATTAATTTGTACATTGCCGTGATACTGATTGGGTTAGTTGGGATGACGGTGATGGAAAGTTGGTGAAAAGGACAAAAATTGAATTTGTGGTGAGCCTCTCTATAGTCTACACGTGAAAAAAGAATCCCACTGGCAAATAATACAGAGAAATTTGTGAGGTTACAAATGGATGCGCTCTTTCAAGTTTCAAGTTTGAATATTCAGTGTGACGTAGAAGCTTCATTGTCCTTTCGCCGTCTCTTTCGTGCATGCTCAAAAGTCAAAGGAACGAATCAGACAAAGATTATATGTGGGTTTTCCATATTATTAAAGCTTTCAATAGGCTTGACCAGTGAAACAAGACATGCCATGGTTGAATGGAGAGAGCAGTGGGTTTTTGCGTTGGCATTGGAATAGAATATTACGTGAATGTCTCGGTCTGGACATCAAGTGTTTGTTATAATGCCGCAATGCGCGTTGCTGGAAGAAGAAGACTGTGGTTTGGTTTGAGTTGATCAACAATATCTGTTGTTTTAAACGACTTGTTATATGACCTTTTGGATGACTTATTCTGCATCCACAACCTCAATGGTTTTTCGAACTGTCATTATTAAAATCACTTGTCGTGTTTTGATATATTCAAAACGTTTGAATCTGTAATCTTTTTTCTTGTTTTTTTTTTAATACCTCGTTATTCAAGATAAATAATAACTAATATATACTTTTTATAAAGATAACTTTTTTATTCAAAAAATTTAAGCTGTTTAATAATAGGTCAGTCTTCTTATGAATTATGCTACGATCTAGATGACCCCAATGTTAACTTGTCCTAGGAATCCACTAATAAGAGGCCACGTCATCGATTTCATCGACCGCCCCGTCATCGAGTTAATGTGGTCTGTCCGGTCCGGTTTCTCTCAGGATGTAGGACCAGCCGTATACGACAAGCAATTAGGGCCGTCATCGTAGGACCCACGTGCATAGACCGTGAACGTTTAACGAGATTTCCTCACCTTGTCCGTAAATTACACACTACGAGTATAGTCTATAAATATACAATTAAGGCGCACAAGTTTTCCTCTTCTCTCTCTCTCTCTCTCGCCGTCCGTCCCTTTATGCGCGTTTCTGTGTGGTGCAATAATCTCTCGGTGATACGGAAAGAATCCATCTCAGCCATCCATGTCGACGGCCGAGATGGAACAACTGACCTCGGGGGCGAGTAACCGGATCATTCCAATCCTGAAGACCCTAAGAGCCTCCCTCATTTTCGTCTACACACTTCTCATATCTCTCATCCTCTTCATCCTCCCGCGCCGGCCCCGCCGGCTCTCTCCATCCACGGTGGCGCCTCTGACTCAGACGCCACCTTCCAAGTTTTCCAAACGTAGAATGGAAGACGAGGACACCGCGAGAAGGAGAGCCTTAGCCGAGAATTTGGACATGGGCTTCGAGACTCGCGATGGGGACTGCCGGTGCCGATGGTCCACGTTCTTGTTTTCGGGGGTACGTGGGAACGCCCTCTTCTGCCGGTCGTGGGTTCCTGTCTCCGCTGAATTGAAGTAAGGTTTTTGGAAGAATTAACGTTTTTAGTTCATCTATCTACCTAACATGGTCGGTTTGGTTAGGAAATGACTCAAAACTGAAAACCTGGGTGTTAAATGATAGAACAAGGAAATAAATTGGGATTTTTCTTTTATTGTTTCGAATTGGGAGCGGAATAATCATCAATTGAAATTTAGTATTCCACAATCCGTTTAAGAGTGAAATGTTACTTTTGGTTCAACTTTTACCATGAATACATTATTTGGATGCTATTTATCCAAAAGAAAATATCATAATTTCGTAAGGAAATTAGTTACGAATTTCTATGTTGCTCTGTTTAATGGAAAAAGGAGAAAATGAACCCTTCTTCCTTGCATCACCTAGTCGTATTTTGGCGTCTTAATTCTGCTGGAGGTTTCGAGTTGGTTGCAAGGAAAATGCCTGAATGGTTGGTTGAAGGTTTTAAACTTTTTCGAATCTTAGCCTTCTAGGGTATGATCCAAAGCATAATTTTTCCAAATGAGTTTTAAATTCAACTTTGTACTGTTTCAGGGTTGTTTTGCTATATCTCTATTACCTATGTCGGTCTGTTTGTGAAGTGAATTTTGTATTTCTTTTTGTGTATGTACCATGCTCTGTTAATATACCTATTGTGAGCCTTGGAGCCAATCTGCAAGGGGTTGGTTGTTAACTTGGATTATTGTATTATGTACATACATTACTGTATTTTCTAATAAAATTCTGGCGCACCAGGATTCACACTAGACGAAAGGATTACAGGGCTCTGTTTCTGTTCCACTCATCTTTAGCATGTACTGTTTTTACATTTGTTGCTGTTGCATTAATTCTGCTGTTCTATCTGTACTTATATCCTAAGCATGAGTGGTTTATTATTTCAGGGGTATATTGATTATCATTCATGGGCTTAATGAGCACAGGTAACTTTGGTTTTCTCAACTCCTTTTTCGATATTAGTACTCATAATTGATCAGTTTAATAGCATTTGGGATCTCATCCATGGTCTACCCTAAGTTGTTAACTACTAGATTTTAAGATTTTTTTTTTACTTGTTGTTCATTTTCAGTGGAAGATATGCTCATTTTGCAAGGCAACTAACATCATGCAATTTTGGTGTCTATGCGATGGACTGGATAGGTAGCTATGTCTGGAAAACTTTTGGTTGAGTTGTTTCACTTTAATAGTTCTGAAATGACAAATGTTACTTTTATATCAAGAAAGTACAAGTTTCATATCGGTAATCTCTTACTCGGCAAGAAGAAATTTGAAGCTGTTCTTTTATTTCTTTCTTTCTCTCTCTCTTTTTTAACGTATCCTTCGAATGATTTTTTTCCTTCTCCTAGCATTTGAAACAATAATATTCTGGACTATGATCAGGATACTTCAAAATATCTCGAGAAATAATGTCCTCGATGCAATTTTATTAATTTGGAGTACCAGCACTTTTTTGTTTTTATATGATCGTGCTATCATGGACTTGAAAAAATTATCATTTTATTATAGAAAACGTGTACATCCTTTTTTATTTTTTGCTGGTAATCATTCTCCATCTGAGATGATTAAACAGAAACTGTGAGGTGATGGACTTTTCTTTTCTTTCTATATAGGTCATGGTGGGAGCGATGGATTGCATGGATACGTTCCTTCACTTGACCATGTTGTTGCAGACACTGTAAGTTGAGTCGTAATTCTGTCAATCTTGCAATTGGGTTTATATACATTTAAGTGAACAGAATTCATATTACTCTCTTTTTGTCGGGTAAAATAAAATTGGAATTCAGATTACTCATGAGAATTTCTTTTAAGTGATTTCCCATCTTTCACTCTCTCTCTTTTTAAAATCTCAATCTTACATTTATTTTTTTTCCAGTCCCGTGGCTTTCTTTTCAATGCAATAAAAAATGTAATATAGGAAATAAAGTAAGTATTATTTAGTTTATATTAAAATATAAAAAGGGCTCACTTAGGTTTGTCACCTTTGGCCTCAAAATCTATTGAGCCAACTTTGGTTATGGTCAAGTCAATGCTACCTAATCTTTGTTAGAACTATTTGGTTTCATTTCTGTGAGTCATATCTTAGTAGTTTTGAATGCATTACATTCCAAAATACAGTTCTATGAGCTCTATGTTTCCTTTTTAACAGGGGGCTTTCCTAGAAAAACTTAAAACGGAGAACCCTGGAGTTCCATGCTTCCTCTTTGGTCACTCCACCGGAGGTTCTGTGGTTTTGAAGGTAAGGGGTGTGAACAGAGACATGATACTAGTTGAGCTGCTTTGATATTTGGTAGTTTTAATATGAAATTTGCACGTTTGAATAGGCAGCTTCATACCCTCAAGTTGAAGGCATGCTGGAGGGAATTGTACTGACCTCGCCAGCTTTGCGTGTGAAGCCAGCACATCCAATTGTTGGGGTAAGTATTTTCGGTTTCTCTGAGTTCCAATAATCTAATAGGTACAATGCAGTATACATTGAAGTTGAGTGGCAGAAAACCACCAACTCATGTGCATTTTGAGAATGTATTTGATGAATAATGCGTGCTTGATAATTGAGGAAAATATTATATTGGCGGTTCCATGCTGGTAAAATTTTTACATGTGGAAATTTCTACCTGATGTCTTTATGCAGGCTGTGGCTCCTATATTTTCTCTGGTTGCTCCAAAGTTCCAGTTTAAAGGCGCAAACAAAAGGGGCATTCCAGTTTCTAGGGATCCTGAAGCACTGTTGGCAAAGTACTCAGATCCATTAGTATATACGGGTCCCATAAGGGTTAGAACAGGCCACGAGATATTGCGCATATCCTCTTATTTAATGAGGAACTTTAGGTCAGTGACTGTCCCATTCTTGGTCCTTCATGGAACTGCTGATAAAGTCACGGATCCTCTAGCCTCAAAGGATCTGTACAACGAGGCGGCGTCCGAGTTAAAAAACATAAAGTTGTATGATGGCTTCTTGCATGACCTTCTCTTTGAGCCTGAACGAGAGGAGATTGCACAGGACATAATTGCCTGGATGGAGAAGAGATTAGGTGCTGGTCTTGGAAATGTTGGTAATATCTGGTAAAATAAAACATCTTGCCAGAGAAAGGAAGTATCTGAATAGGGAATTGTATTAGACGGTAATCTATCTACATGACTGAGCTTTTATTTAACGGCTCAAGCTCTTTGGAAAGCTTTTATAAGTATATATATGTTTCTTTTGGAAAGCTTTTGTGTTTTCATAAATAAACACAAGCTCGTTGTTGAAGAGCGTTTATAAAAAGAATATCTGGTTCTCCATCAGAGAGAAGTGGTCGTAGTGATTGATCAGAATGACAAAGATTAATGACGGATGGTATTGACGGTATTGGCTGTTGTAATTGTCAAGGAGGGGTTGTCGAAGAAATTGCTTAGTTTTTGTGCGTCTTTAACATGCAATGGTTGTAAATAGGTAGGCTGGGATATTAGAGGGAAAAAACAAAAAAAAATTCTGAGACTTCCAAAGTGTGCATGTAAACCACCGTTAATTTGAAGACCCATATATGTATATCACCGTCGATTCCCATCTAAAATTCATTTGCCATTTGTTTTCCTTTCTTGTTTTTTGTCGATCAAATAACGGAAAATATTATTTTCAACTATTAAAATAATGGAAAAATAACAACCATGCAATATTAAATTTTTTTCTTAATTTCCTAAATACATCTACAAATTGGGCATGAACTCGTTCGAGTAACATGCCACAGCACCCTTATCTATCTGCACGTCTTTTTTCCGCCGTCCCTGGCCTGTATGTATTTTCTACGCAACCTCCAAATGTTTTATTAGGATCTCAAATTAATAAGCTCCAATTTCAAGACTTCAAAACATGATTACATGAGGTTTTCCCAGTTTCACACAAACACAGATATATATATATATATATATATATATATATATATATATATATAAGCTGAATGTTATTGACTTTTTTGGAATTAAATGAACGTAAATGTTATTTACGTTGGCTGCCTCTATTGTCTTTATTGCCATTTAATTGGTTTTATAAAACGTATGGTATTAATTTTGCTGCTCTGATGTAGCCAGCGTGATAAGCATAATAACGGCATCTCTTATTCGAGATTTCAAGGGCGGCCTACTAATATTCTTGCAACCTTCGAGACACGGCATCTCGTCCACTTTTAGTTCCATAACCGAAAGTTTTTAATGTTGAGATTTGATCTTATTATTCCGAGGAAATTTGGATGCATGCATTATTATTGCTTTAAGCCGTTTTAAGATTTTATTGCTCATTGCTTTAACATTTGGTTGGCTGCCGGATGCTGAGAGATTTATTCCTTTTGTGGGAAAAAATCAGTTTCATTCATATTTATTTATTGTGATACTATTGCAACAATTGATAAGAGTACAAAACCATTTTTATAACTGTGAAGGGAGAAAATCCCTGGGCCAAATGATGGCCCAGATCACAACCCATATATGCGGTCTGGGTCAGAGGCAAGGCCCAGCCATTTCACATGGATTGAGTCAAACAAACAACCTGGATCAGGGTTCAGGCAGGAGAGAGACCCGGGTCGGGCCAGGCTGACGTGACAGAGGACAAAGGCAAGGATCGAGAAGGAAGGGACATGGCATAAATCACCAGATGGAAGGGACCCGGGACAGCAGGAAATCGAGATATGGCTTAATATCACATGTAATACAAAAGCACAGCAGGAAATCGAGAAATAATATTATAAATAATAGCATACATCTAGAGCCATATTTCAGGTTGCGGGTAGGAGGGCATCTTCAATCTTCTTTACCATGAACTGAAGAGAAGACTCGATATAAGAGCTAAACTCTTCAACTCCCTGCCCTTGTATCGGATCACACAGGAATGACCACTCGATCTTGCACCCACGTTCGCCTTCATCATCGTGGATTGGCAATACTCTGATCGTCGCGACGTATGACTTCAAGCCGATGTTATTATCAATAACCTCATAGCTCAAACACCGTTTGATGGGATCATTCAGCAGCAGCTTCACTTTGGCCCAAATGGTCACCGATTCCTCTTGGCCGCCTGATGATGATGGTACTGTGGAGGCGCAGTAGCGGATCAGGCCAGGCTGGCCAGGGATCCCATCAACATGGTAACAAGTGTCAAGACGAAAGCACTTGTGTAGGTTGCAGAAGTCCTCCAAGAAAGGCCATACTTCTTGTGCCCTTGCGGTTGGGAGTTGTGCAGAGGTTTTCCCTTCCCATTTTAAAGGCTGTGTTTCCTCTTCCATGTGTGCGTTCGAGATACTATGGATAGGAAAGCTATCGATTCAATCGAGAATCAATGCGTTACTGTGTATATATGGTTTTAGTGGGTGTTATGTTTACGGATAAGAAGGAATATTACCAAAATACCACCACATGACGCTGAAGCCTGACCCAGTGCTCTTGAATATGGGATGATGCTCCTACATCCACCAAAAGGCCAGGTACCCATCAGTGTTGTATATATATATTTTAAAAGCATTTTTGTGTATATTTTTTTAATAAAAAATATTAAAAAATAAATATAAACAAATAGCTTCAGTAAAAAAGAGAAATGATTTGGACAAGTTCTAAATACACAAATCTCATACAAATTCTTATAAAAAAATTAAAAAAATCTTCTTCACACTCTACTATTTATCACACACTCCACACACTTAGTGTATTGAATTTAAAAAAAAAAAATTTGAGTGCATGGTGTGTGGAGAGTGTAGGTAGATATGTAGAATTCCTCAAAAAAATTAGGACCCACCTAAAAAAAGTGTAAAAAACAATTACTGTGTACATGATATTAGTAAAAAAATATTAATCAATATATTTTGTCAGTGAAATTTCCATGTAACACTACAACAAATTTGAGCTTTTGGGATGAAATTATTTATGGACGAACAAAATTTCGTCTCAAAAAATTGATGACTTTACAAAATCGTTCGAACAGTAAAATAACCATTTGAACAGTTTTTCTGTGACGAATTAAATCGTCTCAAAAAGCTTTTTCCGTTCAAACGGAAAAAAATATGTTCGAACAGTAAAATCTTGGCGGGTAAGTAATTTATTATGGCGGGAAAAGTTCACAACCGTATGAACGGGTAAGTAATTTGTTTTCGAACATAAAATATTTGGTGGCAAAACTTTGCGGGAAGGTTTCTAAACCGTTCGAACGGAATATATTTAGTTTGAACATATTTAAGTACCACATTTATACATTCGAATGTATAATATTAATTTCAGTACGAAACTCAAAATATAAAAAATATATATCATATCTACAAATTCATTAATTAATTTTATGTAATTAATTTAAAAATATTTTAAGGATTTCTTTTATGTTAAATAAAATTTTTAGTTAAATAAATATTATCAACTACCATAAACCACATAATATAAATCAATAATTAATCCAGAAAAGATAAAATATTTAATTTACAACTAAAGCAAATTATAAAAACACTATATATATTGTCCATAACTACAAAAATATATATATAAATAAAAAATAGAAATTACTGTGTTGCGAGGTCTCTACACACATCTTCGACTGCAGCTAATTGTCTCTCTACCTGTACCAGTCGAGTACTGAGCGTAACCTGAGTTGCATTATTGGCATTAATCTCTATACGTAACTCATTAACCTATGTACGTAATCCAGAGACGCTAGTCATAATCATTGTACGCAACTCAGACATGGTAGTATGCACTGCATCGATCACTGCTGATGTGTGTATGCCGATCTCAGCACGCAGTATGTTGGCCATCTCCTCGCGAGTAGATGTGCATGATGCCTTGGCTTGTGTAGATGTCTCACCAGCAGATACTCAAGTATCTCCCGGCTGTGCATCTCTCTGAATATCAACCCTGTCAGGAACAGCTCCACGAAAATGAAATTTGGAGTGTCCTGTGCTCCGTGAGAGGGTGGTGCTGTTGATCAATCCCATCGGCTCCCAGGAACGCTCGGCAGCTTCTGGAACGACCCCGGCATGTAGCAAAAATCGAGTGATGATGATATCAAACGGCAGTATATCTGTCGTAATGAACCGAGCCTCTAATCGGATCCTCTCAAATATAGCCCACGAGGTCGATCGGAATGCTACGAGTGACCCGTATCATAAATATTGCTCGATCCATGCCGACCACAGTTTTGTGCTGCCAAGGGTCAATATTGTTGGCGATGATCAAATTCATGATCTTGAAGAAAGAAGATAAATATGTCTGCCTAATACTCTTCGTCCCATCGTACACTGAAGCATCTGGACCAATAATCAAGTCTTTGACCTCATGATCAGCAAGTGTATCGATCTCATCTATGTAAACTAGTCCCTCATCCTGAGACATCTCTGCATCACCTGAAGGATCAGACTCTTTAGGCGGCAGGTTCGGATAGGCATCGAGAAGCCTAAAAATACCGAGATATGTAGCGAGTACGTCCGCTGAAAATATAACAGGAGCTTCTCGAATACAAATCCTGTATGCCCCTCCATCGTCTGGGCTGGCACCACCGAGCTCTTTATAGAACTCAGTAACGATCTCAATGTAAGAAATGAACTTCATTCATTATTTTCGCTAATCTAATATTGGTGCCCAACCACGATCATTGAATACTGATGGGAGGGAATGACTCTCTCATATTAGAACCACAAAATCAAACAGTTTTGCCTGCCGCTCAAGTAAAGCAGTCCGCTCTCGAACTGTTTGGATGGAAGGTTCCCCTGATCTACCACGTTTACGGCACCTATAAGACATTATTATGAATCCGAAGTTTTAAAAATAAAATATATATTCAACATTAGTGATAAAATCTAATTACGACGAAAAGATTTAAAGAATTATATACTAATAGCAATTTAATAAATTAATTGATAGAATAATTCAATGAAACGATTAAAACAATTTAATAAGCTAATACAAAGTAAATGGTTTGAACGTAATATAACACGAACGATAAAATATATGGTCGAATGGAAAATTGAAAACCGTTCAACGTTTTAAGAATGTACGAACGTCAAGGTTAAATCGTTCGAACACGTTCGAACGGAAACCAGATCGAGCTTGATCATGGCTGAGTCAACTCAGCGACCATGAAAACACCCAAAAATGCATCGATTCTGTGGTTTCTTTAACAAAACACATACTACTCTTCATTTCTAAACATCCTACTGTGGATTTGTGGTGTTCTACGGTGATTATTGATGAAAAAATATAATTTTTCTAGATAAAACGAATAAAACCATAAAATCATAAACTAAACGGTAAAATCACTTTTAAAATGCATATTTTCACTTGGGAGGAAGAGTGCTTGACGTAGGTGTTGATTACGGCTGCAGACGGCAGCAATTGATGGGCGTTCAAACGTTTTCTCTTGTTTTCAAACGGTGGGGAATGCGGCATGAGAGAAAATTTTGTCCGCGATAACTTATATGAGGAGATGCTGCCGAAATTTTGTTGGACGTGATAGATAATAGTTGGTAGGTTGGCGATTATGATCTTACAATTCCGAATGGAATATGACCAACTACCCGGTGAGGATTACAATGTATACGCTGAAGGAGTTACGAAATTTTTGAAGTTCGCATCATGTACAATTGGCAGTGACGATCGTATTAGATGCCCATGCCGACTTTGCAAGAATTTGCGTTCTCATAAAATAGAGTTGGTGAGAGAGCATCTGTTTGTCAAAGGTATTGACCAAGGTTATACCGAATGGGTCTTACATGAGTCATTTGAATTTCGAGATGAAGAAGAAGACATCGATGAAGATGTACATCCTGAAGTTGTTGGTGACATCCCGAAGAGGATAGAAAGAGTCAGACACCAATTATAATCTGACAAAATTATATGCTGCATCACATACTAATAATAATGGAGAGTGGACTCATCCCGATGCTCATGAGAATTATGTAAGTATTATAATTTCTTTTAATTAACCATATTTAAATTATTGTATCAATATTAATTTTATATGTTGTGTGTAGGATAAAATATTTGCCCTCCATGTTGAAACTGCATCAGATCATAATTCATCAACAAGTGATGTTGAAAATTTTACACAAGTTCTGGGTCAACGTTCAGGCTACTTGAGGGGTTTGGGTCACTGTGTAAAGCCTTCAGACTCTTCATCAACGTCAAGCATTATTGTCATTGCGTTAGAGAAGGCAAATTTTATGATCGAAGAATTGATGGCAAAACAGCAGGAGTTAGAGGCTCAATTGTCGAAACAAACAAACATGGAGATGCACATAAAACAGCAAAAAGATCAACAAAGAGATGCAACTCCAAATGCAAGAACAACAAAGACAGATGCAGCTTCAAATGCATATGCTTATGCAACAATTCAAGCCTCCAAATAATTGATTTTCATTAGAAGTGTTTTTGCATATTGAACAATTATATATCATGTACTAATAATTTTATTAGTATTATTCGTATTTTATTTATTTAGTTCTGACTTATTATATTAGTTTTATTATATTGAACAATTTGTAATATATTTTTGAAATATAAATATCTATTTGGTTTTAAATTAGTGTTGTTCAAGAAAATAATAACCATTCGAACTCTCATCAAACGTTCGAACATATATAAATCGGACACAACCATTCGAACATCGCAAGTTAGGGTTCGAACGGTAAAAATTGTGCACCGTTCGAACAGGCAATTCACTATTTATGTTCGATTATTAATTTTTTTGTTCAAACGTTTCTTCATGTGTATTTGGTCGAACGGACTGGTATCGATCGATCGTCTATGAAATACTCGTTCGAACATTTCCTAACGAATTTATGAGACGAATTTAAATCGTCTCAGAAAGGAAAAAAAAAATCAATTCGAACGCGATCGAACGGTCAAGCTTAATTTCGTCCCAAAAGATATTTTTTTGGACGAATTTGTTATTTTCGTCCCAAAATACCTTTTGGGACAATTTGATTGGGACGAACTTGGGTCAATTTTTTTTCGTCCCAAAATATACTTTGGGATGAAATGCCAGTCTTTTGGGATGAACATTTTCATTTCAAAAGACCTGATTTGTTGTAGTGTAATTATAATGAGTAGTGCTAGCAGGCCACCACGTACCGCTAGCGTATTTAAATTTAAGTTTATTCTTTTCATTTTTGTTCAACAATTTTTTAACATCATCATTAAGAAGTAAATAAAAAATACACAACTTTATTTATAATTACTTATTTAATCTTTAAGTACAAAAATTAATAGTTAAAATAATCTAAGGATAAGTTTGAACGGTAATTTTAAACAGCTCATTTTTCATTATTAATTACCTGTATGGCTCACTGGTCAACCAATATTTTTTTCGGCTGAAATGACACCAGGTCATCTCTAAAATAATGTTCCATGCGATTCACATTCACGAGAACTCTCGCACTAACAATAATTATTAAACAATATTATTAATGTTATAAACAAAAACAATATTATTAAATATTGCAAAAATTAGGCCTTGCGCTGGATTTAATATTAATATATATAAGATTACATGTTCAGTCACGTGCAAGTGCAACTTGGTTGTTTTAAGCGTATAATATAATGCGGTGCTGAATTAATTAGATCGCTCCTTTTTTCGTCATGCATTCTGCTGGAACTGGAAGGTTTTATGGTTTTGAAGGTTAGGCAGCTTAGACCTTAATGTGCTGGAGGGAATTGCTAGCCCGCTGGGGGGTAAGTTTTCCCAGTTTCACACACACACACACATATATATATTCATACGTACGTGAAATAATGCATTGTTTAAGGAGATTCATCATGGAGCTTATAATTGAAAAATCTACGGAAAGCATTAGAGATCTCAACAAGTCATTTCGGTTCAAATGAGCTTATTTCAAGAGATGGAAGTACAAGGTTCTTTTCTATCTAAGTCTTCTCAACGTCTCTTATGTTCTCACAGCAGAGAATCCTAGCAAGATTACTATCGAGAACATGACTGAAGTATAAGTGAAAGCTCATGAAGAAAAAATTGAAAAATATACCAAATATGAGTATAACTGTCGATGTTATCTTTTAAATTGTCTTGCTGATCAATTTTATGATTACTACAATACTACTTACACTTCTGCAAAGAAAATTTTAAAAGTTTTACAGAGTAAATAAGATATGGAAGAAGCCAGAGCGAAGAAATATGCGGCAAGTCGCTTCTTTCAATATCAAATGGTACATGGAAAATCCGTTGCGGAGCAAGCGCAAGATTTTCAAATGGTTGTAGCTGAAGTTAGATCTGAAGGCATCAAGATTGGAGACAATCTAATTGTTTGTGGCATCATCGACAAGCTACCACCTTCGTGGAGGGAGTTTCAAAAGTCGATGCGCCATAAACAAAAGGAGACGTGTTTGGAAACTTTAATCACACGTATTCGTGTAGAAGAGGAAGCCAGAGGCCAAGATGATTTGGTGTTTCAAAATGGTAACGAGAATTCCATGACAAATGTAAACTTAATTTCTGAAAATGGTTGATTGCCCAATGGTCAAAATACAAGAAATAGTTATTTGAAGCCGCAAAGAAAAGATTTCAAAAAATTTAGTAGACCTCACAAAAAAGACTTTCAAAGCCAAAATGATAAGAATCAATGACCCCTTCACAAAATCAAGCTTGTTTTGTCTGTGGCAAAATTGGGCATTTTGCTCGAATTTGTAAGTTCCGAAAGCGAGAAATAATAATCCTCAAGTTAATATAACTGAGGAGCCATTTGTAGCAATGATCACAAACATTAACATGGTTGAATTTGTTGAAGGGTGGTGGGCAGATTTTGGTGCCAATAGACATGTCTGCTATGATAAAGATGAGTTCAAAAGTTTTACTCCCTTTGAAGAAAAGAATACTATTATGTTTGGTGATTCAAGTAAAACCGAGGTTCCTGGGAGTGGTGAGGTTGAGCTGAAATTCACCTCTGGACGTACATTGATGCTCAAATATGTGCTCTATACACCATCTATGTGGAAAAATTCGATGTCAAGTTTTTACTCAACAAAGCAGGCTTCAAACAAACTATGGAATCTGATCAATATGTAATTACAAAAAATGGAGTTTTTGTGGGCAAGGGTTATGCTTGTGATGAGATGTTTAAATTGAATATTGAGAATAAAAAATATAATATTTCTTTTTATGTGCATTATTCCTTAAATGTTTTGGCACATGCACATGCTTATATCTTTCTTAGTTATGGAATAAAAATAGCAGTCCATTTTTTCATATTGGAATGAAGTGATTTGAGTTTTTTTTTTTTTATGAAAAAGAAAATTTCTTTTTAAATCTAAAAATTAGTGGGGGTCAAGGTTTTAGAAAATAGTATTTTTTTTAAACACTTGGCTCTAACGTTTTTTTTCTTCTTTCAATTCTTTGAGTTTTTGGGAGTAAAGTCATAATCGGTAAACTCCTTGGTAACTGATATACGTTTACTGAAAACTTTTCCAGTATTACATGAGATGCGTCTAATTTATTAGTTGCCATTTGGTTTGTTCAAGAAACGTTCGGTATTAATTTGGGTTTTAGTGCCATAACCGAATGTTTTTAACGTTGAGATTTGGTTTCGTTATCCTGAGATAAGTTTGGATGCATGTATAAATATTAGCCTTTTTAAGATTTTATTGATTATCGCTTTAAGCTGCCGTATTTTTTTTCTTAAGTCAACTATGAAGTTGAACTGCTTTGGCCTCAATAGAAAAGCAAATTTGATGAGAGATTTATTCCCTTGCAGAAAAAATCAATTAATTTATTGTGATAGTACTACTACAATTACTAGAGTACAAAAAAAAAATGGTAAATCCATATCCTTTAGAAGAAAAACACAGTATTGTGAGATTTTTCTTTACTGATGGTGTTATTAATGTAGATCCACTAAACAAAGTTTTGACAAGAGAAATGATCTGGAATACATCGAGGGGAATGAGATTAAAACCCATAAATTAATGAGCCATGTATGAGGATACCCAACTTGGAGACCAGAGATCCTGAGAACTGGGTTCAATGGGAAAAATGAATCATATGATGGTCGTAAGAAATACACTATTTAATTTTATTTCTCATTCCTATGATGTGAGTGCATTTGTCTTGTAATGTTGTGGAGGATGAGTTTTTGGAGAAACTCTTAATGAAATTATGTAGCTCTTATGAGTAGGGTGTAAGAATTATAGGAGCATCCTTGACAGATTTCACCTATGTGAGTGTGAGAGTGGGGCCGCTCTCTATGAGATTTGGATTTATTCTCAAATACACTCATGAAACCAGGATGAGCACAAGGCCATAATGTACTGGCTAATAAAGCTCATGTCAACATGCACCTGGATTTTTATGTGTGAATAATAATTCTTTATTTCCTTTAAGCAGTCATAATTCAAATCTGAGACCATTACTGACTCTAGAGTAGAGGTTGTTATTTCACTAAGTGAGGGTTCAATGCAGAGCACACCTTCATGATGCATAATAATCATTCTTTGTCTTGAAGGATCTCTTATATTATTATTTTTATTATTATTAAAAAATAGTGGAGAAATGTTGGTATTTTTTAAAATAATTATTACATTTATGAGATTTATTGCTTGAACGTTATTAAGCTTGCTTTTATTCTCTTGATTTGCCAGTAGCCGAACATTTTGGATAGTAACGTTGGTTTCTAATTACATTTATTCTTGTTAAAACAACTGATAAAACCGACTTCATGGCCTTTATACGTTTCTTTCGAGTGATGTTCCTTATCAAAGTTTCCATTAACGTTTTTAATGTTTAAACTTTTTCTCTTAAATCATTTATGCAGGTCGGTTCATTTTTAAGTTTTAATTTGGTTATAAATGTTTTTTGTGCCGTTTGCATTAACGTCTACCATCCTTTTTAAATTGGAAAGAGATTGGCGTCCGTTGTGGGTCTATCTTTTCATCCGGTGTGTGGTTGTTATTTAAGGGTGGTATTTTTTCGTTTCAGTACGTACGAAAGTAGTATTTTTCTTTCGAAAAGAGAAAGACAGAGTGTGTATATATTTTTAGAGAGATGTTTTAGATAATGAAACGTGTTTTTTGAGTAGAGCTTTGGACTCAACCATTTGTGTAGAGTTGGTTCGGCCTATACGACTATCAGTTGAGGTGTTGTATTCTGGAGAAGTCAAGTCAAGAGAAGTTCTGCTGTACTGGTTAATTTGAAATTTTATACACCGCAAAAGACTTGAATCTCTTTAAAAAGAGTGATATTTCCGTGTTTAAGTCCAAACTCGCTCCGTTTTAATTTTATTTTAATTGTAATTTCTATTATATTATTGTATATTTCACCAACACATTGCAATTGAGTAGCAGAAACACCGCCGATCCATGCATTTTGACGAATAATTTCGTAGTGTAAATACATGATATTTGCCTTCAATCATAACATGTCGTCTCATTCAAAATCATCATAAACAATCTTGATGATGTCTAAGCATCGTCAATTTCGTTTTCTCTCCTCTGATCATCATCTAGGTACTGCAAGTTTGACTTACTGGTGGGGCATATATATATATATATATATATATCTATATATATGTGTGTGTATGTGTATGCTTGCGCTTTATATGGTTATTTGTTATGCCGATCTTTCCACCGCACAAGACTGGTAGTTCAGTTGTGAACTTGTGATTGATCGATCATGAATGAGAAATCTTGATAGCGTACTGCGCGCTTGCGATTGTTGACAGTGGAATGTCCATGTGAAGGCAAGGTAGTACTGGTGGTCCTGCGGAAGAAATAATTGGAGGAAAGAACACTACTTTACGTGCGCAAAATGACGCCCGATTTCATGAGTTGAGAAATTGAACTCTACAACTAATAATATCATGATAAAAAGATGGCAAATACTGTAACTTTGTTATGATAATTTGATTAGTGTGTCTAATTAACTCAGTTTTTGTCATTTTGATGGTTATTTATATGGCTGTGATCCGATTCGTGCTCTTAATTCCCAGCTTTAAGTATGGCAATGATTGTTCATGTTATTGGCGCAATTGCCCTTTTGTCATCTACTTTTTTTGTTGGTGTCAATAGTTAATAGTTAGAATAACAAACAAGGGTGTTCACTCGAACTCAGATCTGATATACCATTACAAGAAAAATGATTGATGATTATATGCGACGAGAATATTGTTTAAAAAAAATAATTATTTTAATAAAAAATAATTATTTTTACAGAAAATAACTTATTTTCGGACAACATACAATGTTTATTCTTAATTTCAAATGAAACACACACACAGCAACTTATTATTTTGGGATCAAACGCAACAACAACATACAACACGTTGGAGAGTGCAACGACGTCACTTAATTAATAGATAGGAGCTGAGGAATCAGGATCTTCTGCCTTCATGAGACCTTCTGTCTTCTTTTTCTCGGCTGTTAATATATCTTCCATGTTCTTTGCTATGGAAGATAGCAAAGCCTGAATAAAAGATAGCGTCTGGGGATCTTCTGTCTTCTTTTTCTCGGCGATTAATATATCTTCTATGCTCTTTGCAATGGAAGACAGCGTCTTGGAATCTTCTGTCTTCTTTTTCTTGGCGGTTATTGTATCTTCTATGGTCTTTCCCATGGAAGTTAGCATAGCCTGAATAAGAGATGCAAACTCATCTTGTTCCCACCCTGGAATCGGATCGGCGACGAATGACCACTGGAGCTTGCACCCTTGTTTGCTTTCCGTGCTGATTGGATATGCTGAGCATGTTCCCGCTAGGGTCTTGATGCCGACGTTATTCTCCGTGACATCGTAGCTCAAAGACTTCTTGATGGGATCTATCTTATCCAGCTTCTCATGGACCCACAATTTCTTCGATTGCATACGCCCGTCCCATACTTTTGTTGCGGTGACAGCGCTGCAGCGGACGGCGCCAGGCTCGTTGGAGATCCCTTCGACAAGCTGACTTGTGTCGATTACGTCAGGAGCATATTTGTATAGGTTGGAGTAGTCCTCGAAGAATGGCCATGCTTCTTCTGCTGTTGCGATTTTGAGTTCTGCAGTGAGATTTTTTACCCATTTTGGTTGTGCTGGTGCTTCCATTTGTGTGTGTGCGCGCGAGAGAGAGAGAGAGAGAGAGCGAGAGCGAGAGAGGGAGGGATGGAGATGTTGATCAGCGAGTGATCGGTGTGGATATTGTTGAAGATGTGTTCTTGTGTAGTTGGGGTCTTAGCTATTTATAAGGAATCGAATGCAGGCTACGTATGAAATATAACCACTATTGGAATAGATCAGATATATAGAGAACTTGCGGTCCAGGCTTCCAGCTGGCCTACTCTATGTGTACGAAAGGACTCTATAATTTGCACGATGTTTTTATGGACAATATAAAAAATAATTGATAAGTAAAAAACATAAAATAATATTTGTGTTTTAATTTTTTTCTACAATAACAATAAAGTGATTCATAATTAGTAATAATATTTAATAAAGTGTTTTAATAATATTTATAACTATAAGCAGTAAAAGTAGTACTCTACTTAGTCTACTATATATGACTAATGAGCAAAATACGTACATGGCAAAATGTACGTGGACAATAGGGAATCGTGTTTCGTCTAGCTAGAAGAGGTTTACGTGCATGGAAATTATGGCGTGCAAGATCATTACCAAAACCTCCACGGCCTACTCTTCAGAGTCATTTGCTGACTCGGTGACGTGGCACTCAGCTTGATTTCATATTAATGAAAAATCTTATTCATCATCCTTATCCTATACACTATATATTACACACCACATAATTTTTAAATTTTTTATTTTTTTCTTATCAAATATATGATATATAGATGATGAATAGAATAATTCAATTAGTTTAAGAATAATAAAACAAAAAAAAAATTGAAAATATATTGTTAATTTATAATTAAACTACTTTATAGGAAATTATCATTTAAAATATAATAATACTTTAGTCACAAAATGATTATACAAAAATAAATTTACAAACTGACGTGATTTAATATAATACGTTAGATTATAAAGTTATTTTTAATGTAAAATAGATCTAACGTAATCACGTCAATTTATAAATTTATTTTTATATAATTTGTTTATATAGCAGTTCTTTTTAAAAAGGAAAATGATTTTTGTCTTGTGTGTTGACAGAAATCATCTTAATTGAAAAAGAAAAATTATTTATATACAACAATTTTTATAATATTTTATATAATTATGTTTGAAATGCGAGATATTTTTATATAAAAATATTATGATTTTATAAAAATATTCTTATTTTATAATATTATTAGGTAATATATTATATAATTTATTGTGCGTATATCATTCTGGATCTTATCGGGATCATTACCCCACCGTCCCTTTCTCTGTTTTAGTCTATCTTTTCGTTTTCCTCAAACTGTCAATGTTGAAAAGTACATAAACCAAAGCTGTCCTTTTAGATGAGACTTTTGCTATAATTTTAATTTTGTGTTTTCTAATACTTTTAATAATGTATTGAAATTTTATTATTAATAAATGCAAAATATATATATCAGCTTTAAAATATTATCGGATAACAAATTTTATAAAAATATACATTTTGATATAATATATTATAAAAATATTTTTTCATTTTTTTTATTTTTTGATTACTTTGTACATTGCCGTGATACTGATTGGGTTAGTGGGGATGGAGGTGATGGAAGTTACGTGAAAGGGACAACAAATGAATTTGTGGTGAGCCTCCGAGAAGCTCTCTTATATACAAGTGGAAAAAGAATCCCACTGGCAAATAATTTCGACAATCGTAGTTTGGGTGAGAAAGGAATGGATTAGATTTATAAAAGGATAATGCTGCGCTGGGAGCCCCGTTGGAGTTCTATTGTATTTTATTATATGTATTTTTTAATTTTTTTATATAGATATTTTTAATGAATATTTTAAAAAAATAAAAAAATTTATAATATTATTAAATAATACTTACTTAATCACCAAGTAAAATATAAAATATTTTTTTATGATATTTTATTTTATTTCGTGATTAAAGAAATATTTTTTAATAAATTTTTTTTTTTACTTCTTGATTAAGAAAATATTTTTAATGATATTTTAAATTTATTTTATTTTTTAAAAAATATTAAAAAAAATTATATAAAAAATAACTTAAAAAAAACACATACCATATATGCCTCCAATTCCCAGCAGAAGCTCCCAGCGGGAGTTCAGCGGGAGCTGCAGCACGATCCTGTATAAAACTTCAGACAATTCAGACTTACTAGCTAATATGCAACATATTAATATATTTCTGTCACATCATTAATATTATGTGAATGTTACGAGTAAAAAATATTAAATTATTCAATATTGGTTAAAAGTGGCGATCAAATCATAGAGTAAAATATTATATTCATTTTAAGCTCTATCATAAAAATTTAGATTACAATAATAATAGGTATCAGTCTTCTTATGAATTATGCTACGATGGAGATGACCCCTATGTTAACTTGTCCAAGGTATCCACTAATAAGATGCCATGTCATCGATTTCATCGACCGCCCCGTCATTAGGTCCGGTTTCTCTCAGGATGTAGGACCAGCCGTATACGACAAGCAATTAGGCCGTCATCGTAGGACCACGTGCATAGGCCATGAAAGTTTAACGAGATTTCCTCACCTTGTCTGTACATTACACACTATGAGTATAGTCTATAAAGAAAAATGATGTGCGCAATACAACAAAACATTTAACCAAAGATGATGGGGGGAATTGAGGACCAAGTTAAGCGGTACCACGTTACTGCCTGTTAGAGTTGGAATACTACAAAACATGTGGGAGACGAGAAAATGAAAGCAATTTAATTTAAGCTTTCAACTGTTTTTCAAAGTAGTTTGTTGTGCTTTTTTTTCTGTACGAGGATAGTGATCAACAAGACTGAAATCTGATTTGCAACCCACATAATTGGGTGTTTGAAAGTGTTTTTGAAAGTAACTTACCCACAACTGAAACTCCTTATACAGATGGAATTCCTAGCCCCTTCCCCTTCACCCCACACGAACTAAATGTTCTCTCTCTCTTTCTCTACTCACAGTTAAGTTAATCCAAATTTCCTCTTTACAGTTTACACACAAATAAATACATTCTAAGACAAACTTGAAACTAGTTGGACGAGATCTACCATTTGAGATAAAAAGAACTGAGCTCAACATTTCAAAGTAGAAGAACTACCACTTGTTCAAAGAGACACCCAAAGAGATGGACGAGACACTCACTGAGACGTTCTAACTCGGTTGTAGCCATGGGCTCTATTCCGGCCTTGAGTCAAAAAAATAAATAAACGAGTGGGCCGATTCTCAAACTAGCGGGTTCTATGAACATTTGCACAGTGCCCAAACCCAACATCCAAAAATTAGGGATGAAGGGGAAGGGGATAGACGAGACGTCATACTTTGCTAAGATGTCATACTTGCCTTGGTGCGTGAAAACCTGCAAGAAGCTCAAGCACGGATGAAATACTTTGCTGATAAAAAGAGAACGCAGCGCAAATACAGTGTTGGGGACTGGGTTTATCTGCAATTACGACCGTATCGACAAATGTCGGTCGCAATAAGGAGAAACTTGAAGCTATCACCCAAATATTTCGGGCCCTTCCAGATTATACAAAGGATCGGGAAGGTAGCGTACAAGCTCGATCTACCCAAAAGATCAAAGATCTACCCAATATTCCATATATCATGTCTCAAAAAGAAGCTAGGAGTTAGGGTAAACCCAAACCCTAAGTTACCATCAGTTATGGAGGATGGAACTTTGGCCCCCGAACCAGAGAATGTACTAGAAAGAAAATTAGAGAGGAAGAGGAACATAGTAGGAGTAGAGCTTTTGATTCAGTGGAAGGGATCATCATAGGAAGACGCATCATGGATAGACCTGGAAGAGTTGTGGCGAAAATACCCAAACCTTGAGGGCAAGGTCTTTTGAGAGAAAGACCGTGTTATGAGTCCAAGGAATAGAAAGGTTGTAAGGGGTGTAAGGGCTACGTAAGATAAGAGAATATTTATTTGTTTATGGGTATATTTGTCTTTCATTTATTTATTCAGTTGAGTCCGTATGAATGGGTCAATGGGCCGTAGTTGTAAACGTGGGTAATGGGTCTTGGCACCAGTCCGTGCTCGTAGAAGGTAGTTATTTCAGATTACTACATTGAACTTATGTATTTAAATTACTTTTATGAAGAAATGGACAGTCAGTTTTTGAATCTCAATATTACGTGTGAATTGTGGAGGTCCTCTGGCTCCTTGAATTGCCAGAATTTATCCTATTAAATCCGAAGGGGGTCATAGCAGAGTAACCGGATCATTCCAATCCTGAAGACCCTAAGAGCCTCCCTCATTGTCGTCTACACACTTCTCATATCTCTCATCCTCTTCACCCTCCCGCTCCGGCCCCGCCGGCTCTCTCCATCCACGGTGGCGCCTCTGACTCAGACGCCACCTTCCAAGTTTTCCAACCGTAGAATGGAAGACGAGGACACCGCGAGAAGGAGAGTCTTAGACGAGAACTTGGACATGGGCTTCGAGACTCGCGATGGGGACTACCGGTGCCGACGGTCCACGTTCTTGTTTTTAGGGGTACGTGTGAACGCCCTCTTCTGCCGGTCTTGGGTTCCGGTCTCCGCTGAATTGAAGTAAGATTTTTGGAAGAATTAACGTTTTTAGTTCATCTATCTACCTAACATGGTCGGTTTGGTTAGGAAATGACTCAAAACTGAAAATCTGGGTGTTAAATCATAGGACAAGGAAGTAAATTGGGATTTTTCTTTTATTGTTTCGAATTGGGAGAGCGGAATAATCATCAATTGAAATTTAATATTCCACAATCTGTTTAAGAGTGAAATGTAACTTTTGGTTCAACTTTTACATGAATACATTATTTGGATGCTATTTATCCAAAAGAAAAAATAATAATTTCGTAAGGAAATTAGTTACGAATTTCAATGTAGCTCTGTTTAATGGAAAAAGGAGAAAATGAACCCTTCTTCCTTGCATCACCTAGTCGTATTTTGGCGTCTTAATTCTGCTGGAGGTTTCGAGTTGGTTGCAAGGAAAATGCCTGAATGGTTGGTTGAAGGTTTTAAACTTTGTCGAATCTTAGCCTTCTAGGGTATGATCCAAAGCATAATTTTTCCAAATGAGTTTTAAATTCAACTTTGTACTGTTTCAGGGTTGTTTTGCTATATCTCTATTACCTATGTCGGTCTGTTTGTGAAGTGAATTTTGTATTTCTTTTTGTGTATGTACCATGCTCTGTTAATATACCTATTGTGAGCCTTGGAGCCAATCTGCAAGGGGTTGGTTGTTAACTTGGATTATTGTATTATGTACATACATTACTGTATTTTCTAATAAAATTCTGGCGCACCAGGATTCACACTAGACGAAAGGATTACAGGGCTCTGTTTCTGTTCCACTCATCTTTAGCATGTACTGTTTTTACATTTGTTGCTGTTGCATTAATTCTGCTGTTCTATCCGTACTTATATCCTTAAGCATGTGTGGTTTGTGATTTCAGGGGTATATTGATTATCATTCATGGGCTTAATGAGCACTGGTAACTTTGGTTTTCTCAACTCCTTTTTCGATATTAGTACTCATAATTGATCAGTTTAATAGCGTTTGGGATCTCATCTAAAGTTCATTTGCCATTTGTTTTCCTTTCTTGTTTTTTGTCGATCAAATAACGGAAAATATTATTTTCAACTATTAAAATAATGGAAAAATAACAACCATGCAATATTAAATTTTTTTCTTAATTTCCTAAATACATCTACAAATTGGGCATGAACTCGTTCGAGTACCATACCACAGCACCCTTATCTATCTGCACGTCTTTTTTCCGCCATCCAAATGTTTTATTAGGATCTCAAATCAATAGGCTCCAATTTCAAGACTTAAAAACATGATTACATGAGGTTTAATATCACATGTAATACAAAAGCACAGCAGGAAATCGAGAAATAATATTATAAATAATAGCATACATCTAGAGCCATATTTCAGGTTGCGGGTAGGAGGGCATCTTCAATCTTCTTTACCATGAACTGAAGAGAAGACTCGATATAAGAGCTAAACTCTTCAACTCCCTGCCCTTGTATCGGATCACACAGGAATGACCACTCGATCTTGCACCCACGTTCGCCTTCATCATCGTGGATTGGCAATACTCTGATCGTCGCGACGTATGACTTCAAGCCGATGTTATTATCAATAACCTCATAGCTCAAACACCGTTTGATGGGATCATTCAGCAGCAGCTTCTCTTTGGCCCAAATGGTCACCGATTCCTCTTGGCCGCCTGATGATGATGGTACTGTGGAGGCGCAGTAGCGGATCAGGCCAGGCTGGCCAGGGATCCCATCAACATGGTAACAAGTGTCAAGACGAAAGCACTTGTGTAGGTTGCAGAAGTCCTCCAAGAAAGGCCATACTTCTTGTGCCCTTGCGGTTGGGAGTTGTGCAGAGGTTTTCCCTTCCCATTTTAAAGGCTGTGTTTCCTCTTCCATGTGTGCGTTCGAGATACTCTGGATAGGAAAGCTATCGATTCAATCGAGAATCAATGCGTTACTGTGTATATATGGTTTTAGTGGGTGTTATGTTTACGGATAACAAGGGATATTACCAAAATACCACCACATGACGCTGAAGCCAGACCCAGTGCTCTTGAATATGGGATGATGCTCCTACATCCACCAAAAGGCCAGGTACCCATCAGTGTTGTATATATATTTTTTTAAAAATAAAAATACACATCTGCCCCACACCGGCATACACTCAACGTATTGAGTGTAAAAAAAAAAAAAAAGTGATGTGAAGTGTGTGCTGGTGTGGGGCAGATGCATAGCATTTCCCTTTTTTAAAAGCATTTTTGTGTATATTTTTTTAATAAAAAATATTAAAAAATAAATATAAACAAATAGCTTAAGGAAAAAAGAGAAATGATTTGGACAAGTTCTAAATAGACAAATCTCATATAAATTCTTATAAAAAAATTAGGACCCACCTAAAATAAGTGTAAAAAACAATTATTGTGTACATGATATTAGTAAAAAAATATTAATCAATATATTTTGTCAGTGAAATTTCCATGTAACACTTGAACAAATTTGAGCTTTTGGGATGAAATTATTTATGGACGAACAAAATTTCGTCTCAAAAAATTGATGACTTTACAAAATCGTTCGAACGGTAAAATAACCATTCGAACAGTTTTTCTGTGACGAATTAAATCGTCTCAAAAAGCTTTTTCCGTTCAAACGGAAAAAAATATGTTCGAACAATAAAATCTTGGCGGGTAAGTAATTTATTATGGCGGGAAAAGTTCACAACCGTACGAACGGGTAAGTAATTTGTTTTCGAACGGAAAATATTTGGTGGCAAAACTTTGCGGGAAGGTTTCTAAACCGTTCGAACGGAATATATTTAGTTTGAACATATTTAAGTACCACATTTATGCATTCGAAGGTATAATATTAATTTCAGTACGAAACTCAAAATATAAAAAATATATATCATATATACAAATTCATTAATTAATTTTATGTAATTAATTTAAAAATATTTTAATGATTTCTTTTATGTTAAATAAAATTTTTAGTTAAATAAATATTATCAACTACCATAAACCACATAATATAAATCAATAATTAATCCAGAAAAGATAAAATATTTAATTTACAACTAAAGCAAATTATAAAAACACTATATATATTGTCCATAACTATAAAAATATATATATAAATAAAAAATAGAAATTACTGTGTTGCGAGGTCTCTACACACATCTTCGACTGCAGCTAATTGTCTCTCTACCTGTACCAGTCGAGTACTGAGCGTAACCTGAGTTGCATTATTGGCATTAATCTCTATACGTAACTCATTAACCTATGTATGTAATCCAGAGACGCTAGTCATAATCACTGTACGCAACTCAGACATGGCAGTATGCACTGCATCGATCACTGCTGATGTGTGTATGCCGATCTCAGCACGCAGTATGTTGGCCATCTCCTCGCGAGTAGATGTGCATGATGCCTCGGCTTGTGTAGATGTCTCACCAGCAGATACCCCAGTATCTCCCGGCTGTGCATCTCTCTGAATATCAACCCTGTCAGGAACAGCTCCACGAAAATGAAATTTGGAGTGTCCCGTGCTCCGTGACAGGGTGGTGCTGTTGATCAATCCCATCGGCTCCCAGGAACGCTCGGCAGCTTCTGGAACGACCCCGACATGTAGCAAAAATCGAGTGATGATGATCTCAAACGGCAGTATATCTGTCGTAATGAACCGAGCCTTTAATCGGATCCTCTCAAATATAGCCCACGAGGTCGATCGGAATGCTACGAGTGACCCGTATCATAAATATTGCTCGATCCATGCCGACCACGGTCTTGTGCTGCCAAGGGTCAATATTGTTGGCGATGATCAAATTCATGATCTTGAAGAAAGAAGATAAATATGTCTGCCTAATACTCTTCGTCCCATCGTACACTGAAGCATCTGGACCAATAATCAAGTCTTTGACCTCATGATCAGCAAGTGTATCGATCTCATCTCTGTAAACTAGTCCCTCATCCTGAGACATTTCTGCATCACCTGAAGGATCAGACTCTTTAGGCGGCAGGTTCGGATAGGCATCGAGAAGCCTAAAAATACCGAGATATGTAGCGAGTACGTCCGCTGAAAATATAACAGGAGCTCCTCGAATACAAATCCTGTATGCCCCTCCATCGTCTGGGCTGGCACCACCGAGCTCTTTATAGAACTCAGTAACGATCTCAATGTAAGAAATGAACTTCATTCCTTCTTCTCGCTAATCTAATATTGGTGCCCAACCACGATCATTGAATACTGATGGGAGGGAATGACTCTCTCATATTAGAACCACAAAATCAAACAGTTTTGCCTGTCGCTCAAGTAAAGCAGTCCGCTCTCGAACTGTTTGGATAGAAGGTTCCCCTGATCTACCGCGTTTACGGCACCTATAAGACATTATTATGAATCCAAAGTTTTAAAAATAAAATATATATTCAACATTAGTGATAAAATCTAATTACGACGAAAAGATTTAAAAAATTATATACTAATAGCAATTTAATAAATTAATTGATAGAACAATTCAATGAAATGATTAAAACAATTTAATAAGCTAATACAAAGTAAATGATTTGAACGTAATATAACGCAAACGATAAAATATATGGTCGAATGGAAAATTGAAAACCGTTCAACGTTTTAAGAATGTACGAACGTCAAGGTTAAATCGTTCGAACACATTCGAACGGAAACCAGATCGAGCTTGATCATGGCTGAGTCAACTCAGCGGCCATGAAAACACCCAAAAATGCATCGATTCTGTGGTTTCTTTGACAAAACACATACTACTCTTCATTTCTAAACATCCTACTGTGGATTTGTGGTGTTCTACGGTGATTATTGATGAAAAAATATAATTTTTCTAGATAAAACGAATAAAACCATAAAATCATAAACTAAACGGTAAAATCACTTTTAAAATGCATACTTTCACTTGGGAGGAAGAGTGCTTGACGTAGGTGTTGATTACGGCTGCAGATGGCAGCAATTGATGGGCGTTCAAACGTTTTCTCTTATTTTCAAACGGTGGGGAAGGCGGCATCAGAGAAAATTTTGTCCGTGATAACTTATATGTACATAACCATTCGAACGTTATATTTGACAATTTGAACGATTTTCAATTACGGTTCGAACGTTAATATTTACCGTTCGTATTTGTTTTAAGTTTAGTAAAACTTTATATTAAATGTATATTATATTTATAATCCTATAATTTAGTATAATATATATACTGTTATAATAGATTATATATACTGTAATATTATAATATATATATTATGATAATATAATACTTTAAATGAAAATATAATAACTTATATATATTTTATTATAGTATAATAGTAATATATCATAATACTTTACTATCAAATTGTTATATATGATAATATATATATATATATATATATATATATATATAATAGTATATAGTACTATATACTATGAGTTTAAAAGATAATAGTTGTAAAAAGTATCTTACAACTATCTTACAATGGCCTAAAATCATATTATAAAAATATAAGAATTATTAATACTTAAACTCATATTAATACTTAAAAGATAATAGTTGTAAAATCTATTTTCTAACTAACTTAAAAAATAATAAAATTAAATTATAAATAACTTAAAAATAATAAACATAAGAATTAATAATATTTAAATTCATATTAATACTTAAAAGATAATAGTTGTAAAAACTATCTTACAACTAACTTAAAAGGGGATAAAATTATATTATAAAAACATAAGGATTATTAATACTTAAATTCATATTAATATTTAAGTATTAATTAAACTATGAGGATTAACTTAACAAATAATAAAAGATAATTAATATTAAACTATAAGGACTAACTTAACAAATAATAAAATTAAATTTTAATTAATACTTAAAATTAACTATAATGTATAATTAAGCTAATAAGTAATACTCATGATATATTTAGGATACTTAAAATACCCATGATATATATAATGTATAATCTTATATTCTCGTATTTTTTTATTATAGTTGTGTTTTAATCTCGTATATTCTACTTGGTATTGAAATAAACTTTAGACACGTTCGAGAGTTATCAATCATGTTGAAATGTTGATTGATAACTCTTGAATTGTCCAGAGTGAACAATTATGGATTGTAATATCATTCTCGCAAACTATCGAACTATATTTGTTGCATCCGACATTATGATTTTGGTAAAGTCATCCCTTATTGTTCTCTGGATATGCAGTTTCGGTGAAGGTGTATCAATGTATTACTCGTCGGTGTGCACGACTAACAAGCATATTTGGAGAACTATGAGGAGATGCTGCCGAAATTTTGTTGGACGTGATAGATAATAGTTGGTAGGTTGGCGATTATGATCTTACAATCCCGAATGGGATATGACCAACTACCCGATGAAATGAAGAAATTGCACAATATGTTAGATAATTGATTGTTTGTTAATGCACGTGACTGTTTGCAATAGGATACTAGACATGGATAAGAGTTGGATGCGAATTAGAGATCGGTTGGGTGAGGATTACAATGCATACGCTGAAGGAGTTACGAAATTTTTGAAGTTCGCATCCTGTACAATTGGCAGTGACGGTCGTATTAGATGCCCATGCCGACTTTGCAAGAATTTGCGTTCTCATAAAATAGAGTTGGTGAGAGAGCATCTGTTTGTCAAAGGTATTTACCAAGGTTATACTGAATGGGTCTTACATAAGTCATTCGAACTTCGAGATGAAGAAGAAGACATCGATGAAGATGTACATCCTGAAGTTGTTGGTGACGATCCCGAAGAGGATAGAAAGAGTCAGACACCAATTATAATCGGACAAAATTATATGCTGCATCACATACTAATAATAATGGAGAGTATACTCATCCCGATGCTCATGAGAATTATGTAAGTATTATAATTTCTTTTAATTAACCATATTTAAATTATTGTATCAATATTAATTTTATATGTTGTGTGTAGGATAAAATATTCGCCCTCCATGCTGAAACTACATCAGATCATAATTCATCAACAAGTGATGTTGAAAATTTTACACAAGTTCTGGGTCAACGTTCAGGCTACTTGAGGGGTTTGGATCACTGTGTAAAGCCTTCAGACTCTTCATCAACGTCAGGCACTATTGTCATTGCGTTAGAGAAGGCAAATTCTATGATCGAAGAATTGATGGCAAAATAGCAGGAGTTAAAGGCTCAATTGTCGAAACAAGCAGACATGGAGATGCGCATAAAACAACAAAAAGATCAATAAAGAGATGCAACTCCAAATGCAAGAACAACAAAGACAGATGCAGCTTCAAATGCATATGCTTATGCAACAATTCAAGCCTCCAAACAACTGATTTTCATTAGAAGTGTTTTTGCATATTGAACAATTATATATCATGTACTAATAATTTTATTAGTATTATTCGTATTTTATTTATTTAGTTCTGACTTATTATATTAGTTTTATTATATTGAACAATTTGTAATATATTTTTGAAATATAAATATCTATTTGGTTTTAAATTAGTGTTGTTCAAGAAAATAATAACCATTCGAACTCTCATCAAACGTTCGAACATATATAAATCGGACACAACCATTCGAACATCGCAAGTTAGGGTTCGAACGGTAAAAATTGTGCGCCGTTCGAACAGGCAATTCACTATTTATGTTCGATTATCAATTTTTTTGTTCAAACGTTTCTTCATGTGTATTTGGTCGAACGGACTGGTATCGATCGATCTTCCATGAAATACCCGTTCGAACAGTTCCTAACGAATTTATGAGATGAATTTAAATCGTCTCAGAAAGGAAAAAAAATCAATTCGAACGTGATCGAACGGTCAAGCTTAATTTCGTCCCAAAAGATATTTTTTTGGACGAATTTGTTATTTTCGTCCCAAAATACCTTTTGGGACAATTTGATTGGGACGAACTTGGGTCAATTTTTTTTCGTCCCAAAATATACTTTGGGATGAAATGCCAGTCTTTTGGGACAAACATTTTCATTTCAAAAGACCTGATTTGTTGTAGTGTAATTATAATGAGTACTGCTAGTAGCCACCGCGTACCGCTAGCGTATTTAAATTTAAGTTTATTCTTTTCATTTTTGTTCAACAATTTTTTAACATCATCATTAAGAAGTAAATAAAAAATACACAACTTTATTAATAATTACTTATTTAATCTTTAAGTAAAAAAATTAATAGTTAAAATAATCTAAGGATAAGTTTGAACGGTAATTTTAAACAGCTCATTTTTCATTATTAATTACCTGTATGGCTCACTGGTCAACCAATATTTTTTTCGGCTGAAATGACACCAGGTCATCTCTAAAATAATGTTCCATGCGATTCACATTCACGAGAACTCTCGCACTAACAATATTATTAAACAATATTATTAAAGTTATAAAAAAAACAATATTATTAAATATTGCAAAAATTAGGCCATGCGCTGGATTTAATATTAATATATGAAAAAATGTGGGCATTTGCCCCACACGGGGCACACTCCGTGTAAAAAAAAAAAAAAAAAGTGATGTGCAGTGTGTGCTGGTGTGGGGCAGATGCCCAGAATTACTCTTAATATATATAAGATTACATGTTCAGTCACGTGCAAGTGCAACTTGGTTGTTTTAAGCGTATAATATAATCCGGTGCTGAATTAATTAGATCACTCGTTTTTTGTCATGCATTCTGCTGGAACTGGAAGGTTTTATGGTTTTGAAGGTTAGGCAGCTTAGACCTTAATGTGCTGGAGGGAATTGCTAGCCCGCTGGGGGATAAGTTTTCCCAGTTTCACACACACACACATATATATTTTCATACGTACGTGAAATAATGCATTGTTTAAGGAGATTCATCATGGAGCTTATAATTGAAAAATCTACGGAAAGCATTAGAGATCTCCACAAGTCCTTTCGGTTCAAATGAGCTTATTTCAAGAGATGGAAGTACAAGGTTCTTTTCTATCTAAGTCTTCTCAACGTCTCTTATGTTCTCACAGCAGAGAATCCTAGCAAGATTACTATCGAGAACATGACTGAAGTATAAGTGAAAGCTCATGAAGAAAAAATTGAAAAATATACCAAATATGAGTATAACTGTCGATGTTATCTTTTAAATTGTCTTGCTGATCAATTTTATGATTACTACAATACTACTTACACTTCTGCAAAGAAAATTTTAAAAGTTTTACAGAGTAAATACGATATGGAAGAAGCCGGAGCGAAGAAATATGCGGCAAGTCGCTTCTTTCAATATCAAATGGTACATGGAAAATCTGTTGCGGAGCAAGCGTAAGATTTTCAAATGGTTGTAGCTGAAGTTAGATCCGAAGGCATCAAGATTGGAGACAATCTAATTGTTTGTGGCATCATCGACAAGCTACCACCTTCGTGGAGGGAGTTTCAAAAGTCGATGCGCCATAAACAAAAGGAGACGTCTTTGGAAACTTTAATCACACGTATTCGTGTAGAAGAGGAAGCCAGAGGCCAAGATGATTTGGTGTTTCAAAATGGTAACGAGGATTCCATGACAAATGTAAACTTAATTTCTGAAAATGGTAGATTGCCCAATGGTCAAAATACAAGAAATAGTTATTTGAAGCCGCAAAGAAAAGATTTCAAAAAATTTAGTAGACCTCACAAAAAAGACTTTCAAAGCCAAAATGATAAGAATCAATGACCCCTTCACAAAATCAAGCTTGTTTTGTCTGTGGCAAAATTGGGCATTTTGCTCGAATTTGTAAGTTCCGAAAGCGAGAAATAATAATCCTCAAGTTAATATAACTGAGGAGCCATTTGTAGCAATGATCACAAACATTAACATGGTTGAATTTGTTGAAGGGTGGTGGGCAAATTTTGGTGCCAATAGACATGTCTGCTATGATAAAGATGAGTTCAAAAGTTTTACTCCCTTTGAAGAAAAGAATACTATTATGTTTGGTGATTCAAGTAAAACCGAGGTTCTTGGGAGTGGTGAGGTTGAGCTGAAATTCACCTCTGGACGTACATTGATGCTCAAATATGTGCTCTATACACCATCTATGAGGAAAAATTCGATTTCAAGTTTTTTATTCAACAAAGCAGACTTCAAATTCTTTTTTTGGGAGTAAAGTCATAATCGGTAAAGTCATAATCGGTAAACTCCTTGGTAACTGATATACGTTTACTGAAAACTTTTCCAGTATTACATGAGATGCGTCTAATCTATTATTTGCCATTTGGTTTGTTCAAGAAACGTTCGGTACGTATTAATTTGGGTTTTAGTGCCATAACCGAATGTTTTTAACGTTGAGATTTGGTTTCGTTATCCTGAGATAAGTTTGGATGCATGTATAAATATTAGCCTTTTTAAGATTTTATTGATTATGGCTTTAAGCTGCCGTATTTTTTTTCTTAAGTCAACTATGAAGTTGAACTGCTTTGGCCTCAATAGAAAAGCAAATTTGATGAGAGATTTATTCCCTTGCAGAAAAAATCAATTAATTTATTGTGATAGTACTACTACAATTACTAGAGTACAAAAAAAAAAAAAATGGTAAATCCATATCCTTTAGAAGAAAAACACAGTATTGTGAGATTTTTCTTTACTGATGGTGTTATTAATGTAGATCCACTAAACAAAGTTTTGACAAGAGAAATGATCTGAAATACATCGAGGGGAATGAAATTAAAACCCATAAATTAATGAGCCATGTATGAGGATACCCAACCTGGAGACCAGAGATCCTGAGAACTGGGTTCAATGGGAAAAATGAATCATATGATGGTCGTAAGAAATGCACTATTTAATTTTATTTCTCATTCCTATGATGTGAGTGCATTTGTCCTGTAATGTTGTGGAGGATGAGTTTTTGGAGAAACTCTTAATAAAATTATGTAGCTCTTATGAGTAGGGTGTAAGAATTATAGGAGCATCCTTGACAGATTTCACCTATGTGAGTGTGAGAGTGGGGCCGCTCTCTATGAGATTTGGGTTTATTCTCAAATACACTCATGAAACCAGGATTAGCACAAGGCCATAATGTACTGGCTAATAAAGCTCATGTCAACATGCACCTGGATTTTTATGTGTGAATAATAATTCTTTATTTCCTTTAAGCAGTCATAGTTCAAATCTGAGACCATTACTGACTCTAGAGTAGAGGTTGTTATTTCACTAAGTGAGGGTTCAATGCAGAGCACACCTTCATGATGCATAATAATCATTCTTTGTCTTGAAGGATCTCTTATATTATTATTTTTATTATTATTAAAAAATAGTGGAGAAATGTTGGTATTTTTTAAAATAATTATTACATTTATGAGATTTATTGCTTGAACGTTATTAAGCTTGCTTTTATTCTCTTGATTTGCCAGTAGCCGAACATTTTGGATAGTAACGTTGGTTTCTAATTACATTTATTCTTGTTAAAACAACTGATAAAACCGACTTCATGGCCTTTATACGTTTCTTTCGAGTGACGTTCCTTATCAAAGTTTCCATTAACGTTTTTAATGTTTAAACTTTTTCTCTTAAATCATTTATGCAGGTCGGTTCATTTTTAAGTTTTAATTTGGTTATAAATGTTTTTTGTGCCGTTTGCATTAACGTCTACCTTCCTTTTTAAATTGGAAAGAGATTGGCGTCCGTTGTGGGTCTATCTTTTCATCCGGTGTGTGGTTGTTATTTAAGGGTGGTATTTTTTCGTTTCAGTACGTACGAAAGTAGTATTTTTCTTTCGAAAAGAGAAAGACAGAGTGTGTATATATTTTTAGAGAGATGTTTTAGATAATGAAACGTGTTTTTTGAGTAGAGCTTTGGACTCAACCATTTGTGTAGAGTTGGTTCGGCCTATACGACTATCAGTTGAGGTGTTGTATTCTGGAGAAGTCAAGTCAAGAGAAGTTCTGCTGTACTGGTTAATTTGAAATTTTATACACCGCAAAAGACTTGAATCTCTTTAAAAAGAGTGATATTTCCGTGTTTAAGTCCAAACTCGCTCCGTTTTAATTTTATTTTAATTGTAATTTCTATTATATTATTGTATATTTCACCAACACATTGCAATTGAGTAGCAGAAACACCGCCGATCCATGCATTTTGACGAATAATTTCGTAGTGTAAATACATGATATTTGCCTTCAATCATAACATGTCGTCTCATTCAAAATCATCATAAACAATCTTGATGATGTCTAAGCATCGTCAATTTCGTTTTCTCTCCTCTGATCATCATCTAGGTACTGCAAGTTTGACTTACTGGTGGGGCATATATATATATATATATATATATATATATATATATATATATATATCTATATATATGTGTGTGTATGTGTATGCTTGCGCTTTATATGGTTATTTGTTATGCCGATCTTTCCACCGCACAAGACTGGTAGTTCAGTTGTGAACTTGTGATTGATCGATCATGAATGAGAAATCTTGATAGCGTACTGCGCGCTTGCGATTGTTGACAGTGGAATGTCCATGTGAAGGCAAGGTAGTACTGGTGGTCCTGCGGAAGAAATAATTGGAGGAAAGAACACTACTTTACGTGCGCAAAATGACGCCCGATTTCATGAGTTGAGAAATTGAACTCTGCAACTAATAATATCATGATAAAAAGATGGCAAATACTGTAACTTTATTATGATAATTTGATTAGTGTGTCTAAATAACTCAGTTTTTGTCATTTTGATGGTTTAAAAAACATATTGCAAATTGGTAATTATTTATATGGCCGTGATCCGATTCGTGTTCTTAATTCCCAGCTTTAAGTATGGCAATAATTATTTAAGTATGGAAATAATTATAGTTTTAACATAATTTAAATATGATAATATTCTTAATTAACTAAAAAGAACTTCTAGCTACAACTACCGAAATAGTAGTCCAAAAATGTGTCCTGAATGTGTATTTCACTCTTTTTTTTCATGTATTTTTTTAATCATCATAAACATTTTTTAAAAAAATAAAAAATTCACAACATTATTAAAAAACACTTCCTTAATCACTAGGTAAAAAAAAAAAAAAAAGGTGAGAGAGGGAGTAAGAGAAAGCGAGATGAAAATGAAACTTTTTAGGATTTAAATCTAACCCTTCATCATAACCCTCCAAATTTGATCAAATGGTAAAAATTTAAAGACTGATTTAAATTAATTTAAAATAGATAATTAACATATATATAAATATTATATCATAAATAAATTATCAAATTTAATTTAAAAAATACTAATATTTCATCATTAAATAAATGATGAAATTTTGTTAAATATTTTTAAAAAAGTATAACTATATAAATAATTAGAGTTTTAATATAATTTAAATAAGATAATATTCTTAATTAACTAAAAAGAACTGCTACAATTAACGATGAAGTAGCCTGAAAATATGTCCTGAATGTGTATTTCACCTTTTTATTTTTCTTTTCTTTTTTTCATGTATTTTTTTAACCATCATAAACATTTTTAAAAAAAATAAAAAATTCACAAAATTATTAAAAGAAACACTTCTTCAATCACTAGATAAGAAAAAAATAAAAATAAAAAATTTTGGCAAACGTCCCTTGGACGTTACCTACTGCTAGTATATGTGTGTGTATGTGTATATATGCTTGCGCTTTTATATGGTTATTTGTTATGCCGATCTTTCCACCGCACAAGACTGGTAGTTCAGTTGTGAACTTGTGATTGATCGATCATGAATGAGAAATCTTGATAGCGTACTGCGCGCTTGCGATTGTCGACAGTGGAATGTCCATGTCAAGGCAAGGTAGTACTGGTGGTCCTGCGGAAGAAATAATTGGAGGAAAGAACACTACTTTACGTGCGCAAAATGACGCCCGATTTCATGAGTTGAGAAATTGAACTCTACAACTAATAATATCATGATAAAAAGATGGCAAATACTGTAACTTTGTTATGATAATTTGATTAGTGTGTCTAATTAACTCAGTTTTTGTCATTTTGATGGTTATTTATATGGCTGTGATCCGATTCGTGCTCTTAATTCCCAGCTTTAAGTATGGCAATGATTGTTCATGTTATTGGCGCAATTGCCCTTTTGTCATCTACTTTTTTTGTTGGTGTCAATAGTTAATAGTTAGAATAACAAACAAGGGTGTTCACTCGAACTCAGATCTGATATACCATTACAAGAAAAATGATTGATGATTATATGCGACGAGAATATTGTTTAAAAAAAATAATTATTTTAATAAAAAATAATTATTTTTACAGAAAATAACTTATTTTCGGACAACATACAATGTTTATTCTTAATTTCAAATGAAACACACACACAGCAACTTATTATTTTGGGATCAAACGCAACAACAACATACAACACGTTGGAGAGTGCAACGACGTCACTTAATTAATAGATAGGAGCTGAGGAATCAGGATCTTCTGCCTTCATGAGACCTTCTGTCTTCTTTTTCTCGGCTGTTAATATATCTTCCATGTTCTTTGCTATGGAAGATAGCAAAGCCTGAATAAAAGATAGCGTCTGGGGATCTTCTGTCTTCTTTTTCTCGGCGATTAATATATCTTCTATGCTCTTTGCAATGGAAGACAGCGTCTTGGAATCTTCTGTCTTCTTTTTCTTGGCGGTTATTGTATCTTCTATGGTCTTTCCCATGGAAGTTAGCATAGCCTGAATAAGAGATGCAAACTCATCTTGTTCCCACCCTGGAATCGGATCGGCGACGAATGACCACTGGAGCTTGCACCCTTGTTTGCTTTCCGTGCTGATTGGATATGCTGAGCATGTTCCCGCCAGGGTCTTGATGCCGACGTTATTCTCCGTGACATCGTAGCTCAAAGACTTCTTGATGGGATCTATCTTATCCAGCTTCTCATGGACCCACAATTTCTTCGATTGCATACGCCCGTCCCATACTTTTGTTGCGGTGGCAGCGCAGCAGCGGACGACGCCAGGCTCGTTGGAGATCCCTTCGACAAGCTGACTTGTGTCGATTACGTCAGGAGCATATTTGTATAGGTTGGAGTAGTCCTCGAAGAATGGCCATGCTTCTTCTGCTGTTGCGATTTTGAGTTCTGCAGTGAGATTTTTTACCCATTTTGGTTGTGCTGGTGCTTCCATTTGTGTGTGTGTGCGCGCGAGAGAGAGAGAGAGAGAGAGAGAGCGAGAGCGAGAGAGGGAGGGATGGAGATGTTGATCAGCGAGTGATCGGTGTGGATATTGTTGAAGATGTGTTCTTGTGTAGTTGGGGTCTTAGCTATTTATAAGGAATCGAATGCATGCTACGTATGAAATATAACCACTACTGGAATAGATCAGATATATAGAGAACTTGCGGTCCAGGCTTCCAGCTGGCCTACTCTATGTGTACGAAAGGACTCTATAATTTGCACGATGTTTTTATGGACAATATAAAAAATAATTGATAAGTAAAAAACATAAAATAATATTTGTGTTTTAATTTTTTTCTACAATAACAATAAAGTGATTCATAATTAGTAATAATATTTAATAAAGTGTTTTAATAATATTTATAACTATAAGCAGTAAAAGTAGTACTCTACTTAGTCTACTATACATGACTAATGAGCAAAATACGTACATGGCAAAATGTACGTGGACAATAGGGAATCGTGTTTCGTCTAGCTAGAAGAGGTTTACGTGCATGGAAATTATGGCGTGCAAGATCATTACCAAAACCTCCACGGCCTACTCTTCAGAGTCATTTGCTGACTCGGTGACGTGGCACTCAGCTTGATTTCATATTAATGAAAAATCTTATTCATCATCCTTATCCTATACACTATATATTACACACCACATAATTTTTAAATTTTTTATTTTTTTCTTATCAAATATATGATATATAGATGATGAATAGAATAATTCAATTAGTTTAAGAATAATAAAACAAAAAAAAAATTGAAAATATATTGTTAATTTATAATTAAACTACTTTATAGGAAATTATCATTTAAAATATAATAATACTTTAGTCACAAAATGATTATACAAAAATAAATTTACAAATTGACGTGATTTAATACAATACGTTAGATTATAAAATTATTTTTAATGTAAAATAGATATAACGTAATCACGTCAATTTATAAATTTATTTTTATATAATTTATTTATATAGCAGTTCTTTTTAAAAAGGAAAATGATTTTTGTCTTGTGTGTTGACAGAAATCATCTTAATTGAAAAAGAAAAATTATTTATATACAACAATTTTTATAATATTTTATATAATTATGTTTGAAATGCGAGATATTTTTATATAAAAATATTATGATTTTATAAAAATATTCTTATTTTATAATATTATTAGGTAATATATTATATAATTTATTGTGCGTATATCATTCTGGATCTTATCGGGATCATTACCCCACCGTCCCTTTCTCTGTTTTAGTCTATCTTTTCGTTTTCCTCAAACTGTCAATGTTGAAAAGTACATAAACCAAAGCTGTCCTTTTAGATGAGACTTTTGCTATAATTTTAATTTTGTGTTTTCTAATACTTTTAATAATGTATTGAAATTTTATTATTAATAAATGCAAAATATATATATCAGCTTTAAAATATTATCGGATAACAAATTTTATAAAAATATACATTTTGATATAATATATTATAAAAATATTTTTTCATTTTTTTTATTTTTTGATTACTTTGTACATTGCCGTGATACTGATTGGGTTAGTGGGGATGGAGGTGATGGAAGTTACGTGAAAGGGACAACAAATGAATTTGTGGTGAGCCTCCGAGAAGCTCTCTTATATACAAGTGGAAAAAGAATCCCACTGGCAAATAACTTCGACAATCGTAGTTTGGGTGAGAAAGGAATGGATTAGATTTATAAAAGGATAATGCTGCGCTGGGAGCCCCGTTGGAGTTCTATTGTATTTTATTATATGTATTTTTTAATTTTTTTATATAGATATTTTTAATGAATATTTTAAAAAAATAAAAAAATTTATAATATTATTAAATAATACTTGCTTAATCACGAAGTAAAATATAAAATATTTTTTTATGATATTTTATTTTATTTCGTGATTAAAGAAATATTTTTTAATAAATTTTTTTTTTTACTTCTTGATTAAGAAAATATTTTTAATGATATTTTTAATTTATTTTATTTTTTAAAAAATATTAAAAAAAATTATATAAAAAATAACTTAAAAAAAACACATACAATATATGCCTCCAATTCCCAGCAGAAGCTCCCAGCGGGAGTTCAGCGGGAGCTGCAGCACGATCCTGTATAAAACTTCAGACAATTCAGACTTACTAGCTAATATGCAACATATTAATATATTTCTGTCACATCATTAATATTATGTGAATGTTACGAGTAAAAAATATTAAATTATTCAATATTGGTTAAAAGTGGCGATCAAATCATAGAGTAAAATATTATATTCATTTTAAGCTCTATCATAAAAATTTAGATTACAATAATAATAGGTATCAGTCTTCTTATGAATTATGCTACGATGGAGATGACCCCTATGTTAACTTGTCCTAGGTATCCACTAATAAGATGCCATGTCATCGATTTCATCGACCGCCCCGTCATTAGGTCCGGTTTCTCTCAGGATGTAGGACCAGCCGTATACGACAAGCAATTAGGCCGTCATCGTAGGACCACGTGCATAGGCCATGAAAGTTTAACGAGATTTCCTCACCTTGTCTGTACATTACACACTATGAGTATAGTCTATAAAGAAAAATGATGTGCGCAATACAACAAAACATTTAACCAAAGATGATGGGGGGAATTGAGGACCAAGTTAAGCGGTACCACGTTACTGCCTGTTAGAGTTGGAATACTACAAAACATGTGGGAGACGAGAAAATGAAAGCAATTTAATTTAAGCTTTCAACTGTTTTTCAAAGTAGTTTGTTGTGCTTTTTTTCTGTACGAGGATAGTGATCAACAAGACTGAAATCTGATTTGCAACCCACATAATTGGGTGTTTGAAAGTGTTTTTGAAAGTAACTTACCCACAACTGAAACTCCTTATACAGATGGAATTCCTAGCCCCTTCCCCTTCACCCCACACGAACTAAATGTTCTCTCTCTCTTTCTCTACTCACAGTTAAGTTAACCCAAATTTCCTCTTTACAGTTTACACACAAATAAATACATTCTAAGACAAACTTGAAACTAGTTGGACGAGATCTACCATTTGAGATAAAAAGAACTGAGCTCAACATTTCAAAGTAGAAGAACTACCACTTGTTCAAAGAGACACCCATAGAGATGGACGAGACACTCACAGAGACGTTCTAACTCGGTTGTAGCCATGGGCTCTATTCCGGCCTTGAGTCAAAAAAATAAATAAACGAGTGGGCCGATTCTCAAACTAGCGGGTTCTATGAACATTTGCACAGTGCCCAAACCCAACATCCAAAAATTAGGGATGAAGGGGAAGGGGCTAGACGAGACGTCATACTTTGCTGAGATGTCATACTTGCCTTGGTGCGTGAAAACCTGCAAGAAGCTCAAGCACGGATGAAATACTTTGCTGATAAAAAGAGAACGCAGCGCAAATACAGTGTTGGGGACTGGGTTTATCTACAATTACGACCGTATCGACAAATGTCGGTCGCAATAAGGAGAAACTTGAAGCTATCACCCAAATATTTCGGGCCCTTCCAGATTATACAAAGGATCGGGAAGGTAGCGTACAAGCTCGATCTACCCGAAGGATCAAAGATCTACCCAGTATTCCATATATCATGTCTCAAAAAGAAGCTAGGAGTTAGGGTAAACCCAAACCCTAAGTTACCATCAGTTATGGAGGATGGAACTTTGGCCCCCGAACCAGAGAATGTACTAGAAAGAAGATTAAAGAGGAAGAGGAACATAGTAGGAGTAGAGCTTTTGATTCAGTGGAAGGGATCATCATAGGAAGACGCATCATGGATAGACCTGGAAGAGTTGTGGCGAAAATACCCAAACCTTGAGGGCGAGGTCTTTTGAGAGAAAGACCGTGTTATGAGTCTAAGGAATAGAAAGGTTGTAAGGGGTGTAAGGGCTACGTAAGATAAGAGAATATTTATTTGTTTATGGGTATATTTGTCTTTCATTTATTTATTCAGTTGAGTCCGTATGAATGGGTCAATGGGCCGTAGTTGTAAACGTGGGTAATGGGTCTTGGCACCAGTCCGTGCTCGTAGAAGGTAGTTATTTCAGATTACTACATTGAACTTATGTATTTAAATTACTTTTATGAAGAAATGGACAGTCAGTTTTTGAGTCTCAATATTACGTGTGAATTGTGGAGGTCCTCTGGCTCCTTGAATTGCCAGAATTTATCCTATTAAATCCGAAGGGGGTCATAGCAGAGTAACCGGATCATTCCAATCCTGAAGACCCTAAGAGCCTCCCTCATTTTCGTCTACACACTTCTCATATCTCTCATCCTCTTCACCCTCCCGCTCCGGCCCCGCCGGCTCTCTCCATCCACGGTGGCGCCTCTGACTCAGACGCCACCTTCCAAGTTTTCCAAACGTAGAATGGAAGACGAGGACACCGCGAGAAGGAGAGTCTTAGACGAGAACTTGGACATGGGCTTCGAGACTCGCGATGGGGACTACCGGTGCCGATGGTCCACGTTCTTGTTTTTGGGTTCCGGTCTCCGCTGAATTGAAGTAAGATTTTTGGAAGAATTAACGTTTTTAGTTCATCTATCTACCTAACATGGTCGGTTTGGTTAGGAAATGACTCAAAACTGAAAATCTGGGTGTTAAATCATAGGACAAGGAAGTAAATTGGGATTTTTCTTTTATTGTTTCGAATAGGGAGAGCGGAATAATCATCAATTGAAATTTAATATTCCACAATCTGTTTAAGAGTGAAATGTAACTTTTGGTTCAACTTTTACATGAATACATTATTTGGATGCTATTTATCCAAAAGAAAATATCATAATTTCGTAAGGAAATTAGTTACGAATTTCTATGTTGCTCTGTTTAATGGAAAAAGGAGAAAATGAACCCTTCTTCCTTGCATCACCTAGTCGTATTTTGCCGTCTTAATTCTGCTGGAGGTTTCGAGTTGGTTGCAAGGAAAATGCCTGAATGGTTGGTTGAAGGTTTTAAACTTTGTCGAATCTTAGCCTTCTAGGGTATGATCCAAAGCATAATTTTTCCAAATGAGTTTTAAATTCAACTTTGTACTGTTTCAGGGTTGTTTTGCTATATCTCTATTACCTATGTCGGTCTGTTTGTGAAGTGAATTTTGTATTTCTTTTTGTGTACGTACCATGCTCTGTTAATATACCTATTGTGAGCCTTGGAGCCAATCTGCAAGGGGTTGGTTGTTAACTTGGATTATTGTATTATGTACATACATTACTGTATTTTCTAATAAAATTCTGGCGCACCAGGATTCACACTAGACGAAAGGATTACAGGGCTCTGTTTCTGTTCCACTCATCTTTAGCATGTACTGTTTTTACATTTGTTGCACTGGTAACTTTGGTTTTCTCAACTCCTTTTTCGATATTAGTACTCATAATTGATCAGTTTAATAGCGTTTGGGATCTCATCTAAAGTTCATTTGCCATTTGTTTTCCTTTCTTGTTTTTTGTCGATCAAATATTATTTTCAACTATTAAAATAATGGAAAAATAACAACCATGCAATACAAATTGGGCATGAACTCGTTCGAGTACCATACCACAGCACCCTTATCTATCTGCACGTCTTTTTTCCACCATCCAAATGTTTTATTAGGATCTCAAATTAATAGGCTCCAATTTCAAGACTTCAAAACATGATTACATGAGGTTTAATATTACATGTAATACAAAAGCACAGCAGGAAATCGAGAAATAATGTTATAAATAATAGCATACATCTAGAGCCATATTTCAGGTTGCGGGTAGGAGGGCATCTTCAATCTTCTTTACCATGAACTGAAGAGAAGACTCGATATAAGAGCTAAACTCTTCAACTCCCTGCCCTTGTATCGGATCACACAGGAATGACCACTCGATCTTGCACCCACGTTCGCCTTCATCATCGTGGATTGGCAATACTCTGATCGTCGCGACGTATGACTTCAAGCCGATGTTATTATCAATAACCTCATAGCTCAAACACCGTTTGATGGGATCATTCAGCAGCAGCTTCTCTTTGGCCCAAATGGTCACCGATTCCTCTTGGCCGCCTGATGATGATGGTACTGTGGAGGCGCAGTAGCGGATCAGGCCAGGCTGGCCAGGGATCCCATCAACATGGTAACAAGTGTCAAGACGAAAGCACTTGTGTAGGTTGCAGAAGTCCTCCAAGAAAGGCCATACTTCTTGTGCCCTTGCGGTTGGGAGTTGTGCAGAGGTTTTCCCTTCCCATTTTAAAGGCTGTGTTTCCTCTTCCATGTGTGCGTTCGAGATACTCTGGATAGGAAAGCTATCGATTCAATCGAGAATCAATGCGTTACTGTGTATATATGGTTTTAGTGGGTGTTATGTTTACGGATAACAAGGGATATTACCAAAATACCACCACATGACGCTGAAGCCAGACCCAGTGCTCTTGAATATGGGATGATGCTCCTACATCCACCAAAAGGCCAGGTACCCATCAGTGTTGTATATATATTTTTTTAAAAATAAAAATACACATCTGCCCCACACCGGCATACACTCAACGTCTTGAGTGTAAAAAAAAAAAAAAAAAGTGAAGTGAAGTGTGTGCTGGTGTGGGGCAGATGCATAGCATTTCCCTTTTTTAAAAGCATTTTTGTGTATATTTTTTTAATAAAAAATATTAAAAAATAAATATAAACAAATAGCTTAAGGAAAAAAAAGAAATGATTTGGACAAGTTCTAAATAGACAAATCTCATATAAATTCTTATAAAAAAATTAGAACCCACCTAAAAAAAGTGTAAAAAACAATTATTGTGTACATGATATTAGTAAAAAAATATTAATCAATATATTTTGTCAGTGAAATTTCCATGTAACACTTGAACAAATTTGAGCTTTTGGGATGAAATTATTTATGGACGAACAAAATTTCGTCTCAAAAAATTGATGACTTTACAAAATCGTTCGAACGGTAAAATAACCATTCGAACAGTTTTTCTGTGACGAATTAAATCGTCTCAAAAAGCTTTTTCCGTTCAAACGGAAAAAAATATGTTCGAACAATAAAATCTTGGCGGGTAAGTAATTTATTATGGCGGGAAAAGTTCACAACCGTACGAACGGGTAAGTAATTTGTTTTCGAACGGAAAATATTTGGTGGCAAAACTTTGCGGGAAGGTTTCTAAACCGTTCGAACGGAATATATTTAGTTTGAACATATTTAAGTACCACATTTATGCATTCGAAGGTATAATATTAATTTCAGTACGAAACTCAAAATATAAAAAATATATATCATATATACAAATTCATTAATTAATTTTATGTAATTAATTTAAAAATATTTTAATGATTTCTTTTATGTTAAATAAAATTTTTAGTTAAATAAATATTATCAACTGCCATAAACCACATAATATAAATCAATAATTAATCCAGAAAAGATAAAATATTTAATTTACAACTAAAGCAAATTATAAAAACACTATATATATTGTCCATAACTATAAAAATATATATATAAATAAAAAATAGAAATTACTGTGTTGCGAGGTCTCTACACACATCTTCGACTGCAGCTAATTGTCTCTCTACCTGTACCAGTCGAGTACTGAGCGTAACCTGAGTTGCATTATTGGCATTAATCTCTATACGTAACTCATTAACCTATGTATGTAATCCAGAGACGCTAGTCATAATCACTGTACGCAACTCAGACATGGCAGTATGCACTGCATCGATCACTGCTGATGTGTGTATGCCGATCTCAGCACGCAGTATGTTGGCCATCTCCTCGCGAGTAGATGTGCATGATGCCTCGGCTTGTGTAGATGTCTCACCAGCAGATACCCCAGTATCTCCCGGCTGTGCATCTCTCTGAATATCAACCCTGTCAGGAACAGCTCCACGAAAATGAAATTTGGAGTGTCCCGTGCTCCATGACAGAGTGGTGTTGTTGATCAATCCCATCGGCTCCCAGGAACGCTCGGCAGCTTCTGGAACGACCCCGACATGTAGCAAAAATCGAGTGATGATGATCTCAAACGGCAGTATATCTGTCGTAATGAACCGAGCCTCTAATCGGATCCTCTCAAATATAGCCCACGAGGTCGATCGGAATGCTACGAGTGACCCGTATCATAAATATTGCTCGATCCATGCCGACCACGGTCTTGTGCTGCCAAGGGTCAATATTGTTGGCGATGATCAAATTCATGATCTTGAAGAAAGAAGATAAATATGTCTGCCTAATACTCTTCGTCCCATCGTACACTGAAGCATCTGGACCAATAATCAAGTCTTTGACCTCATGATCAGCAAGTGTATCGATCTCATCTCTGTAAACTAGTCCCTCATCCTGAGACATTTCTGCATCACCTGAAGGATCAGACTCTTTAGGCGGCAGGTTCGGATAGGCATCGAGAAGCCTAAAAATACCGAGATATGTAGCGAGTACGTCCGCTGAAAATATAACAGGAGCTCCTCGAGTACAAATCCTGTATGCCCCTCCATCGTCTGGGCTGGCACCACCGAGCTCTTTATAGAACTCAGTAACGATCTCAATGTAAGAAATGAACTTCATTCCTTCTTCTCGCTAATCTAATATTGGTGCCCAACCACGATCATTGAATACTGATGGGAGGGAATGACTCTCTCATATTAGAACCACAAAATCAAACAGTTTTGCCTGTCGCTCAAGTAAAGCAGTCTGCTCTCGAACTGTTTGGATAGAAGGTTCCCCTGATCTACCGCGTTTACGGCACCTATAAGACATTATTATGAATCCAAAGTTTTAAAAATAAAATATATATTCAACATTAGTGATAAAATCTAATTACGACGAAAAGATTTAAAAAATTATATACTAATAGCAATTTAATAAATTAATTGATAGAACAATTCAATGAAACGATTAAAACAATTTAATAAGCTAATACAAAGTAAATGATTTGAACGTAATATAACGCAAACGATAAAATATATGGTCGAATGGAAAATTGAAAACCGTTCAACGTTTTAAGAATGTACGAACGTCAAGGTTAAATCGTTCGAACACGTTCGAACGGAAACCAGATCGAGCTTGATCGTGGCTGAGTCAACTCAGCGGCCATGAAAACACCCAAAAATGCATCGATTCTGTGGTTTCTTTGACAAAACACATACTACTCTTCATTTCTAAACATCCTACTGTGGATTTGTGGTGTTCTACGGTGATTATTGATGAAAAAATATAATTTTTCTAGATAAAACGAATAAAACCATAAAATCATAAACTAAACGGTAAAATCACTTTTAAAATGCATACTTTCACTTGGGAGGAAGAGTGCTTGACGTAGGTGTTGATTACGGCTGCAGATGGCAGCAATTGATGGGCGTTCAAACGTTTTCCCTTATTTTCAAACGGTGGGGAAGGCGGCATCAGAGAAAATTTTGTCCGTGATAACTTATATGTACATAACCATTCGAACGTTATATTTGACAATTTGAACGATTTTCAATTACGGTTCGAACGTTAATATTTACCGTTCGTATTTGTTTTAAGTTTAGTAAAACTTTATATTAAATGTATATTATATTTATAATCCTATAATTTAGTATAATATATATACTGTTATAATAGATTATATATACTGTAATATTATAATATATATTATGATAATATAATACTTTAAATGAAAATATAATAACTTATATATATTTTATTATAGTATAATAGTAATATATCATAATACTTTACTATCAAATTGTTATATATGATAATATATATATATATATATATATATATATATATATATAATAGTATATAGTACTATATACTATGAGTTTAAAAGATAATAGTTGTAAAAAGTATCTTACAACTATCTTACAATGGCCTAAAATCATATTATAAAAATATAAGAATTATTAATACTTAAACTCATATTAATACTTAAAAGATAATAGTTGTAAAATCTATTTTCTAACTAACTTAAAAAATAATAAAATTAAATTATAAATAACTTAAAAATAATAAACATAAGAATTAATAATATTTAAATTCATATTAATACTTAAAAGATAATAGTTGTAAAAACTATCTTACAACTAACTTAAAAGGGGATAAAATTATATTATAAAAACATAAGGATTATTAATACTTAAATTCATATTAATATTTAAGTATTAATTAAACTATGAGGATTAACTTAACAAATAATAAAAGATAATTAATATTAAACTATAAGGACTAACTTAACAAATAATAAAATTAAATTTTAATTAATACTTAAAATTAACTATAATGTATAATTAAGCTAATAAGTAATACTCATGATATATTTAGGATACTTAAAATACCCATGATATATATAATGTATAATCTTATATTCTCGTATTTTTTTATTATAGTTGTGTTTTAATCTCGTATATTCTACTTGGTATTGAAATAAACTTTAGACACGTTCGAGAGTTATCAATCATGTTGAAATGTTGATTGATAACTCTTGAATTGTCCAGAGTGAACAATTATGGATTGTAATATCATTCTCGCAAACTATCGAACTATATTTGTTGCATCCGACATTATGATTTTGGTAAAGTCATCCCTTATTGTTCTCTGGATATGCAGTTTCGGTGAAGGTGTATCAATGTATTACTCGTCGGTGTGCACGACTAACAAGCATATTTGGAGAACTATGAGGAGATGCTGCCGAAATTTTATTGGACGTGATAGATAATAGTTGGTAGGTTGGCGATTATGATCTTACAATCCCGAATGGGATATGACCAACTACCCGATGAAATGAAGAAATTGCACAATATGTTAGATAATTGATTGTTTGTTAATGCACGTGACTGTTTGCAATAGGATACTAGACATGGATAAGAGTTGGATGCGAATTAGAGATCGGTTGGGTGAGGATTAGAATGCATACGCTGAAGGAGTTACGAAATTTTTGAAGTTCGCATCCTGTACAATTGGCAGTGACGGTCGTATTAGATGCCCATGCCGACTTTGCAAGAATTTGCGTTCTCATAAAATAGAGTTGGTGAGAGAGCATCTGTTTGTCAAAGGTATTTACCAAGGTTATACTGAATGGGCCTTACATAAGTCATTCGAACTTCGAGATGAAGAAGTAGACATCGATGAAGATGTACATCCTGAAGTTGTTGGTGACGATCCCGAAGAGGATAGAAAGAGTCAGACACCAATTATAATCTGACAAAATTATATGCTGCATCACATACTAATAATAATGGAGAGTGTACTCATCCCGATGCTCATGAGAATTATGTAAGTAGTATAATTTCTTTTAATTAACCATATTTAAATTATTGTATCAATATTAATTTTATATGTTGTGTGTAGGATAAAATATTCGCCCTCCATGCTGAAACTTCATCAGATCATAATTCATCAACAAGTGATGTTGAAAATTTTACACAAGTTCTGGGTCAACGTTCAGGCTTGAGGGGTTTGGATCACTGTGTAAAGCCTTCAGACTCTTCATCAACGTCAGGCACTATTGTCATTGCGTTAGATAAGGCAAATTCTATGATCGAAGAATTGATGGCAAAATAGCAGGAGTTAAAGGCTCAATTGTCGAAACAAGCAGACATGGAGATGCGCATAAAACAGCAAAAAGATCAACAAAGAGATGCAACTCCAAATGCAAGAACAACAAAGACAGATGCAGCTTCAAATGCATATGCTTATGCAACAATTCAAGCCTCCAAACAACTGATTTTCATTAGAAGTGTTTTTGCATATTGAACAATTATATATCATGTACTAATAATTTTATTAGTATTATTCGTATTTTATTTATTTAGTTCTGACTTATTATATTAGTTTTATTATATTGAACAATTTGTAATATATTTTTGAAATATAAATATCTATTTGGTTTTAAATTAGTGTTGTTCAAGAAAATAATAACCATTCGAACTCTCATCAAACGTTCGAACATATATAAATCGGACACAACCATTCGAACATCGCAAGTTAGGGTTCGAACGGTAAAAATTGTGCGCCGTTCGAACAGGCAATTCACTATTTATGTTCGATTATCAATTTTTTTGTTCAAACGTTTCTTCATGTGTATTTGGTCGAACGGACTGGTATCGATCGATCTTCCATGAAATACCCGTTCGAACAGTTCCTAACGAATTTATGAGACGAATTTAAATCGTCTCAGAAAGGAAAAAAAAAATCAATTCGAACGTGATCGAACGGTCAAGCTTAATTTCGTCCCAAAAGATATTTTTTTGGACGAATTTGTTATTTTCGTCCCAAAATACCTTTTGGGACAATTTGATTGGGACGAACTTGGGTCAATTTTTTTTCGTCCCAAAATATACTTTGGGATGAAATGCCAGTCTTTTGGGACAAACATTTTCATTTCAAAAGACCTGATTTGTTGTAGTGTAATTATAATGAGTACTGCTAGCAGCCACCGCATACCGCTAGCGTATTTAAATTTAAGTTTATTCTTTTCATTTTTGTTCAACAATTTTTTAACATCATCATTAAGAAGTAAATAAAAAATACACAACTTTATTAATAATTACTTATTTAATCTTTAAGTAAAAAAATTAATAGTTAAAATAATCTAAGGATAAGTTTGAACGGTAATTTTAAACAGCTCATTTTTCATTATTAATTACCTGTATGGCTCACTGGTCAACCAATATTTTTTTCGGCTGAAATGACACCAGGTCATCTCTAAAATAATGTTCCATGCGATTCACATTCACGAGAACTCTCGCACTAACAATATTATTAAACAATATTATTAAAGTTATAAAAAAAACAATATTATTAAATATTGCAAAAATTAGGCCATGCGCTGGATTTAATATTAATATATGAAAAAATGTGGGCATTTGCCCCACACGGGGCACACTCCGTGTAAAAAAAAAAAAAAAAAGTGATGTGCAGTGTGTGCTGGTGTGGGGCAGATGCCCAGAATTACTCTTAATATATATAAGATTACATGTTCAGTCACGTGCAAGTGCAACTTGGTTGTTTTAAGCGTATAATATAATCCGGTGCTGAATTAATTAGATCACTCGTTTTTTGTCATGCATTCTGCTGGAACTGGAAGGTTTTATGGTTTTGAAGGTTAGGCAGCTTAGACCTTAATGTGCTGGAGGGAATTGCTAGCCCGCTGGGGGATAAGTTTTCCCAGTTTCACACACACACACATATATATTTTCATACGTACGTGAAATAATGCATTGTTTAAGGAGATTCATCATGGAGCTTATAATTGAAAAATCTATGGAAAGCATTAGAGATCTCAACAAGTCCTTTCGGTTCAAATGAGCTTATTTCAAGAGATGGAAGTACAAGGTTCTTTTCTATCTAAGTCTTCTCAACGTCTCTTATGTTCTCACAGCAGAGAATCCTAGCAAGATTACTATCGAGAACATGACTGAAGTATAAGTGAAAGCTCATGAAGAAAAAATTGAAAAATATACCAAATATGAGTATAACTGTCGATGTTATCTTTTAAATTGTCTTGCTGATCAATTTTATGATTACTACAATACTACTTACACTTCTGCAAAGAAAATTTTAAAAGTTTTACAGAGTAAATACGATATGGAAGAAGCCGGAGCGAAGAAATATGCGGCAAGTCGCTTCTTTCAATATCAAATGGTACATGGAAAATCTGTTGCGGAGCAAGCGTAAGATTTTCAAATAGTTGTAGCTGAAGTTAGATCCGAAGGCATCAAGATTGGAGACAATCTAATTGTTTGTGGCATCATCGACAAGCTACCACCTTCGTGGAGGGAGTTTCAAAAGTCGATGCGCCATAAACAAAAGGAGACGTCTTTGGAAACTTTAATCACACGTATTCGTGTAGAAGAGGAAGCCAGAGGCCAAGATGATTTGGTGTTTCAAAATGGTAACGAGGATTCCATGACAAATGTAAACTTAATTTCTGAAAATGGTAGATTGCCCAATGGTCAAAATACAAGAAATAGTTATTTGAAGCTGCAAAGAAAAGATTTCAAAAAATTTAGTAGACCTCACAAAAAAGACTTTCAAAGCCAAAATGATAAGAATCAATGACCCATTCACAAAATCAAGCTTGTTTTGTCTGTGGCAAAATTGGGCATTTTGCTCGAATTTGTAAGTTCCGAAAGCGAGAAATAATAATCCTCAAGTTAATATAACTGAGGAGCCATTTGTAGCAATGATCACAAACATTAACATGGTTGAATTTGTTGAAGGGTGGTGGGCAGATTTTGGTGCCAATAGACATGTCTGCTATGATAAAGATGAGTTCAAAAGTTTTACTCCCTTTGAAGAAAAGAATACTATTATGTTTGGTGATTCAAGTAAAACCGAGGTTCTTAGGAGTGGTGAGGTTGAGCTGAAATTCACCTCTGGACGTACATTGATGCTCAAATATGTGCTCTATACACCATCTATGAGGAAAAATTCGATGTCAAGTTTTTTATTCAACAAAGCAGACTTCAAATTCTTTTTTTGGGAGTAAAGTCATAATCGGTAAAGTCATAATCGGTAAACTCCTTGGTAACTGATATACGTTTACTGAAAACTTTTCCAGCATTACATGAGATGCGTCTAATCTATTATTTGCCATTTGGTTTGTTCAAGAAACGTTCGGTACGTATTAATTTGGGTTTTAGTGCCATAACCGAATGTTTTTAACGTTGAGATTTGGTTTCGTTATCCTGAGATAAGTTTGGATGCATGTATAAATATTAGCCTTTTTAAGATTTTATTGATTATGGCTTTAAGCTGCCGTATTTTTTTTCTTAAGTCAACTATGAAGTTGAACTGCTTTGGCCTCAATAGAAAAGCAAATTTGATGAGAGATTTCTTCCTTGCGGAAAAAATCAATTAATTTATTGTGATAGTACTACAATTACTAGAGTACAAAAAAAAAAAATGGTAAATCCATATCCTTTAGAAGAAAAACACAGTATTGTGAGATTTTTCTTTACTGATGGTGTTATTAATGTAGATCCACTAAACAAAGTTTTGACAAGAGAAATGATCTGAAATACATCGAGGGGAATGAAATTAAAACCCATAAATTAATGAGCCATGTATGAGGATACCCAACCTAGAGACCAGAGATCCTGAGAACTGGGTTCAATGAGAAAAATGAATCATATGATGGTCGTAAGAAATGCACTATTTAATTTTATTTCTCATTCCTATGATGTGAGTGCATTTGTCCTGTAATGTTGTGGAGGATGAGTTTTTGGAGAAACTCTTAATGAAATTATGTAGCTCTTATGAGTAGGGTGTAAGAATTATAGGAGCATCATTGACAGATTTCACCTATGTGAGTGTGAGAGTGGGGCCGCTCTCTATGAGATTTGGGTTTATTCTCAAATACACTCATGAAACCAGGATGAGCACAAGGCCATAATGTACTGGCTAATAAAGCTCATGTCAACATGCACCTGGATTTTTATGTGTGAATAATAATTCTTTATTTCCTTTAAGCAGTCATAGTTCAAATCTGAGACCATTACTGACTCTAGAGTAGAGGTTGTTATTTCACTAAGTGAGGGTTCAATGCAGAGCACACCTTCATGATGCATAATAATCATTCTTTGTCTTGAAGGATCTCTTATATTATTATTTTTATTATTATTAAAAAATAGTGGAGAAATGTTGGTATTTTTTAAAATAATTATTACATTTATGAGATTTATTGCTTGAACGTTATTAAGCTTGCTTTTATTCTCTTGATTTGCCAGTAGCCGAACATTTTGGATAGTAACGTTGGTTTCTAATTACATTTATTCTTGTTAAAACAACTGATAAAACCGACTTCATGGCCTTTATACGTTTCTTTCGAGTGATGTTCGTTATCAAAGTTTCCATTAACGTTTTTAATGTTTAAACTTTTTCTCTTAAATCATTTATGCAGGTCGGTTCATTTTTAAGTTTTAATTTGGTTATAAATGTTTTTTGTGCCGTTTGCATTAACGTCTACCATCCTTTTTAAATTGGAAAGAGATTGGCGTCCGTTGTGGGTCTATCTTTTCATCCGGTGTGTGGTTGTTATTTAAGGGTGGTATTTTTTCGTTTCAGTACGTACGAAAGTAGTATTTTTCTTTCGAAAAGAGAAAGACTGAGTGTGTATATATATATTTTTAGAGAGATGTTTTAGATAATGAAACGTGTTTTTTGAGTAGAGCTTTGGACTCAACCATTTGTGTAGAGTTGGTTCAGCCTATACGACTATCAGTTGAGGTGTTGTATTCTGAAGAAGTCAAGTCAAGAGAAGTTCTGCTGTACTGGTTAATTTGGAAATTTATACACCGCAAAAGACTTGAATCTCTTTAAAAAGAGCGATATTTCCGTGTTTAAGTCCAAACTCGCTCCGTTTTAATTTTATTTTAATTGTAATTTCTATTATATTATTGTATATTTCACAAACACATTGCAATTGAGTAGCAGAAACACCGCCGATCCATGCATTTTGACGAATAATTTCGCAGTGTAAATACATGATATTTGCCTTCAATCATAACATGTCGTCTCATTCAAAATCATCATAAACAATCTTGATGATGTCTAAACGTCGTCAATTTCGTTTTCTCTCCTCTGATCATCATCTAGGTACTGCAAGTTTGACTTACTGGTGGGGCATATGGTTATTTGTTATGCCGATCTTTCCACCGCACAAGACTGGTAGTTCAGTTGTGAACTTGTGATTGATCGAGCATGAATGAGAAATCTTGATAGCGTACTGCGCGCTTGCGATTGTCGACAGTGGAATGTCCATGTGAAGGCAAGGTACTGGTGGCCCTGCGGAAGAAATAATTGGAGGAAAGAACACTACTTTACGTGCGCAAAATGACGCCCGATTTCATGAGTTGAGAAATTGAACTCTGCAACTAATAATATCATGATAAAAAGATGGCAAATACTGTAACTTTATTATGATAATTTGATTAGTGTGTCTAATTAACTCAGTTTTTGTCATTTTGATGGTTTAAAAAACATATTGCAAATTGGTAATTATTTATATGGCCGTGATCCGATTCGTGTTCTTAATTCCCAGCTTTAAGTATGGCAATAATTATTTAAGTATGGAAATAATTATAGTTTTAACATAATTTAAATATGATAATATTCTTAATTAACTAAAGAGAACTTCTAGCTACAACTACCGAAAAAGTAGTCCAAAAATGTGTCCTCAATGTGTATTTCACTTTTTTTTTTCATGTATTTTTTTAATCATCATAAACATTTTTTAAAAAAATAAAAAATTCACAACATTATTAAAAAACACTTCCTTAATCACTAGGTAAAAAAAAAAAAAAAAAGGGTGAGAGAGGGAGAAAGAGAAAGCGAGATGAAAATGAAACTTTTTAGGATTTAAATCTAACCATTCATCATAACCCTACAAATTTGATCAAATGGTAAAAATTTAAAGACTGATTTAAATTAATTTAAAATAGATAATTAACATATAAATATCATATCATAAATAAATTATCAAATTTAATTTAAAAAATACTAATATTTCATCATTAAATAAATGATGAAATTTTGTTAAATATTTTTAAAAAAGTATAACTATATAAATAATTAGAGTTTTAACATAATTTAAATATGATAATATTCTTAATTAACTAAAAAGAACTGCTACAATTAACGAAGAAGTAGCCTGAAAATATGTCCTGAATGTGTATTTCACCTTTTAATTTTTCTTTTATTTTTTTTCATGTATTTTTTTAATCATAATAAACATTTTTAAAAAAAATAAAAAATTCACAAAATTATTAAAAAAAACACTTCTTCAATCACTAGATAAGAAAAAAATAAAAAATAAAAATTTTGGCAAACGTCCCTTGGACGTTACCTACTGCTAGTATGTGTGTGTGTATGTGTATGCTTGCGCTTTATATGGTTATTTGTTATGCCGATCTTTCCACCGCACAAGACTGGTAGTTCAGTTGTGAACTTGTGATTGATCGAGCATGAATGAGAAATCTTGATAGCGTACTGCGCGCTTGCGATTGTCGACAGTGGAATGTCCATGTCAAGGCAAGGTAGTACTGGTGGTCCTGCGGAAGAAATAATTGGAGGAAAGAACACTACTTTACGTGCGCAAAATGACGCCCGATTTCATGAGTTGAGAAATTGAACTCTACAACTAATAATATCATGATAAAAAGATGGCAAATACTGTAACTTTGTTATGATAATTTGATTAGTGTGTCTAATTAACTCAGTTTTTGTCATTTTGATGGTTATTTATATGGCTGTGATCCGATTCGTGCTCTTAATTCCCAGCTTTAAGTATGGCAATGATTGTTCATGTTATTGGCCCAATTGCCCTTTTGTCATCTACTTTTTTTGTTGGTGTCAATAGTTAATAGTTAGAATAACAAACAAGGGTGTTCACTCGAACTCAGATCTGATATACCATTACAAGAAAAATGATTGATGATTATATGCGATGAGAATGATTAAAAAAATAATTATTTTAATAAAAAATAATTATTTTTACAGAAAATAACTTATCACATCTGAACAGTTTTCTTATAATGTACCCACGCCCGGACGAATTAGGAGTTTGAAATCCAAAATCTGGATACTGGGTTAATTATACTCGAATTTTGTAAAAAAAAAAAAAAAAATTCAATTGTTCAAGGCCGTAATCTCGGATGGAGTATCAAATGTTGTATCCGATTAATGAAATTCGGTTATAGCCGATAACCTCCCGAGTGAACCCGATTATCCGGCCGGGTTTCGAGCTGGACCGGAAAAATCCGGCATGAACAGTGCTATAATTAGCAGGATGGTACTATCATACCTGAAATAATAACAACATTGGTGACGAACCCTGCAAGATTCTGGAGCACGCAATAAAAGTCCATACTTGGTGATAGAGAAGTCAGTTTCCGATCTATAGAACGACATCAAAATAGTAGTAATTTAGAATTGCGCAGATACTACAATGAACACCAAAAACATCTGGTTTTTATTTTCGAACAACATACAATGTTTATTCTTAATTTCAAATGAAACACACACACAGCAACTTATTATTTTGGGATCAAACGCAACAACAACATACAACACGTGGAAGAGTGCAACGACGTCACTTAATTAATAGATAGGAGCTGAGGAATCAGGATCTTCTGCCTTCATGAGACCTTCTGTCTTCTTTTTCTCGGCTGTTAATATATCTTCCATGTTCTTTGCTATGGAAGATAGCAAAGCCTGAATAAAAGATAATGTCTGGGGATCTTCTGTCTTCTTTTTCTCGGCGATTAATATATCTTCTATGCTCTTTGCAATGGAAGACAGCGTCTTGGAATCTTCTGTCTTCTTTTTCTTGGCGGTTATTGTATCTTCTATGGTCTTTCCCATGGAAGTTAGCATAGCCTGAATAAGAGATGCAAACTCATCTTGTTCCCACCCTGGAATCGGATCGGCGACGAATGACCACTGGAGCTTGCACCCTTGTTTGCTTTCCGTGCTGATTGGATATGCTGAGCATGTTCCCGCTAGGGTCTTGATGCCGACGTTATTCTCCGTGACATCGTAGCTCAAAGACTTCTTGATGGGATCTATCTTATCCAGCTTCTCATGGACCCACAATTTCTTCGATTGCATACGCCCGTCCCATACTTTTGTTGCGGTGGCAGCGCAGCAGCGGACGACGCCAGGCTCGTTGGAGATCCCTTCGACAAGCTGACTTGTGTCGATTACGTCAGGAGCATATTTGTATAGGTTGGAGTAGTCCTCGAAGAATGGCCATGCTTCTTCTGCTGTTGCGATTTTGAGTTCTGCAGTGAGATTTTTTACCCATTTTGGTTGTGCTGGTACTTCCATTTGTGTGTGTGTGCGCGAGAGAGAGAGAGAGAGAGAGAGAGCGAGAGCGAGAGAGGGAGGGATGGAGATGTTGATCAGCGAGTGATCGGTGTGGATATTGTTGAAGATGTGTTCTTGTGTAGTTGGGGTCTTAGCTATTTATAAGGAATCGAATGCAGGGTACGTGCATGGAATACTCTACTTAGTCTACTATATATGACTAATGAGCAAAATACGTACATGGCAAAATGTACGTGGACAATAGGGAATCGTGTTTCGTCTAGCTAGAAGAGGTTTACGTGCATGGAAATTATGGCGTGGAAGATCATTACCAAAACCTCCACGGCCTACTCTTCAGAGTCATTTGCTGACTCGGTGACGTGGCACTCATCTTGATTTCATATTAATGAAAAATCTTATTCATCATTCTTATCCTATACACCATATATTACACACCACATAATTTTTAAATTTTTTATTTTTTTCTTATCAAATATATGGTGTATAGATAATGAATAGAATAATTCAATTAGTTTAAGAATAATAAAACAAAAAAATAAAAAAAATTGAAAATATATTGTTAATTTATAATTAAACTACTTTATAGGAAATTATTATTTAAAATATAATAATACTTTAGTCACAAAATGATTATACAAAAATAAATTTACAAACTGACGTGATTTAATACAATACGTTAGATTATAAAATTACTTTTAATGTAAAATAGATCTAATGTAGTCACGTCAATTTATAAATTTATTCTTATATAATTTGTTTATATTACAGTTCTTTTTAAAAAGGAAAATGTTTTTTGTCTTGTTTGTTGACAGAAATCATCTTAATTGAAAAAGAAAAATTAGTTATATACAATAATTTTTATAATATTTTATATAATTATGCTTGAAATGCGAGATATTTTTATATAAAAATATTATGATTTTATAAAAATATTCTTATTTTATAATATTATTAGGTAATATATTATATAATTTATTGTGCGTATATCATTCTGGATCTTATCGGGATCATTACCCCCACCGTCCCTTTCTCTGTTTTAGTCTATCTTTTCGTTTTCCTCAAACTGTCAATGTTGAAAAGTACATAAGCCAAAGCTGTCCTTTTAGATGAGACTTTTGCTATAATTTTAATTTTGTGTTTTCTAATACTTTTAATAATGTATTGAAATTTTATTATTAATAAATGCAAAACCAAAGCTGTACATTGCCGTGATACTGATTGGGTGATGGAAGTTACGTGAAAGGGACAACAAATGAATTTGTGGTGAGCCTCCGAGAAGCTCTCTTATATACACGTGGAAAAAGAATCCCACTGGCAAATAACTTCGACAATCGTAGTTTGGGTGAGAAAGGAATGGATTAGATTTATAAAAGGATAATGCTGCGCTAGGAACCCCGTTGGAGTTCTAGTGTATTTTATTATGTGTATTTTTTAATTTTTATTATATAAATATTTTTAATGAATATTTTTAAAAAATAAAAAAATTTATAATATTATTAAATAATATTTACTTAATCACGAAATAAAATATAAAATATTTTTTTATGATATTTTATTTTAGTTCGTGATTAAAGAAATATTTTTTAATAACTTTTTTTTTACTTCTTAATTAAGAAAATGTTTTTAATGATATTTTAAATTTATTTTATTTTTTTAAAAAAATTATATAAAAAATAACTTTAAAAAAACACATATAATATATGCCTCCAATCCCCAGCAGAAGCGGGAGCGGTAGCACGATCCTTTATAAAACTTCAGACAATTCAGACTTACTAGCTAATATGCAACATATTAATATATTTCTGTCACATCATTAATATTATGTGAATGTTACGAGTAAAAAATATTAAATTATTCAATATTGGTTAAAAGTGGCGATCAAATCATAGAGTAAAATATTATATTCATTTTAAGCTCTATCATAAAAATTTAGATTACAATAATAATAGGTATCAGTCTTCTTATGAATTATGCTACGATGGAGATGACCCCTATGTTAACTTGTCCTAGGTATCCACTAATAAGATGCCATGTCATCGATTTCATCGACCGCCCCGTCCTTAGGTCCGGTTTCTCTCAGGATGTAGGACCAGCCGTATACGACAAGCAATTAGGCCGTCATCGCAGGACCACGTGCATAGGCCATGAAAGTTTAACGAGATTTCCTCACCTTGTCTGTACATTACACACTATGAGTATAGTCTACAAAGAAAAATGATGTGCGTAAACACCCTTGGGAACCGGCGCCCATGTGGAAATGAAACACCGTTTTATTTGAATTTTTCAAAACGCACCGTTGCACCCACATCTTCTCCACGAATCCAACCCATTCCCACGAAGCCAACCCCTTTCTTTTCGTCTTTTCCACTCCAGACCTGGCTGATGCTAAACCACCAATGTAAAAGACGACAAGCAAATTGGCTCTAAAACATGCTTTAAAACACGGGTGTCTTACATCAAGAGCTTGAAACATGCTCTAAAACACTACCCTTGTATACAAATTACATTAATATCTACGATGAACAAATACCCCTTAAATCAAAACTCATCTCTATCAAGATTCATCTGGGATCTCTCATTTTTTATTGTAAGTAAACTCGTAGCCTCGCTGATCTTTCCACTTTAATTCCCTCACTTTCTTGGTCTATTTCACATTCACACTTCGTTTTCTTGCTCTAATTTCAAAATCTGATTGGTCACTCAAACGGAAAAATTAAAGATTCGAGTATCTGGATTTTTCTTGAATCTTAATTCCCTCGCATAAGGAAGCAAATCTCACAAACTCTTGAGAGTTCTTCTTCTCTAGTAGTTGCCAATTCCTATCTATGGAAATATGTTAATAAATTGCACAAATGATTTAACTGTAAGATTAGTTTAACAAAAACACACAAATAAGGATACCCAAAAGAAGTCAGAACCTTTCTTGATGCAAAATGGAATCCATCAATAGAAGAAAAGCCCCTAAAAGAATTGAGAACTTCTAGTTAACCAGGTCTCTTAAGCGAATAATGGAGAAAACAATACACACGAAGACCCTCCGTTTTTACTTATGTTTCGTCATCTCGTCTTTTTTTTTTTAATATATGACGTGGCATTAACAAATTAGTCGATTCTCTGGGGGTTCCCCACCCCCGGTTGCTCCTAGAAGAACTGGTCTATAAATATATAGTTAAGGCGCAACAGTTTTCCTCCTCTCTCTCTCTCTCTCTCTCTCTCTCTCTCTCACACACACACACACATTATGTGTGTATCTGTGTGGTGCAATAATCTCTCAGTGATATGGAAAGAATCCATCACAACCATCCATGTCGACGGCCAAGATGGAACAACTGACCTCCGGGGCGAGTAACCGGATCATTCCAATCTTAAAGACCCTAAGAGCCTCCCTCGTTTTCTTCTACACACTTCTCATATCTCTCATCCTCTTCATCCTCCCTCTCAGGCCCCGTCGGCTCTCTCCATCCACGGTGGCGCCTCTAACTCAAACGCCACCTTCCAAGTTCTCCAAACGTAGAATGGAAGACGAGGACACCGCGAGAAGGAGAGAATCTTAGCCGAGAATTTGGACATGGGCTTCGAGATATTGGTGACAACACAGGATCATTCTCTAGAGACAATCAACACAGCAATCAAGGAGAGAATCAGTCCAAGCATTGAGGAGAAACTTATGGCATTACAGTCATTGTACAAAGTTTAGGAGTTGATTAGTTCTAATTATAGAATGTATAGATATCATTCTATTGGTTCTAATTAGTTCTTTATAATGAAACTTCCAATGCCATAAGCAATTGCTGTGGTTTCACTACTGGTTGTAAACCTTTACATGGTATCAAGAGCCCTACAAGATTAACCTCCACTCGATTCTATGGGTCCAGAGAATTCTTCTTCTACGGTCTACCCTCTCCTTCAACACCATGGTTCACATGGTTACAATCAAGCTATCATCCACCAACTTTCTCCTCTGGCGCAGCCAAGTAGTTCCCCTGCTGCAATGTCAAAAATTCTATGGACATGTTGATGGCTCAACTCCAATGCCCTCTCCTACCGCTAATCCCACAGCCCACAATCTTTGGAAGCAACATGACAAATTAGTCATGAGCCTCCTTCTTTCCTCTCTCATGGAGGAAGCACTCTCTATTATCATTGGCCTTACAACATCAAGAGATGTCTGGAACTCTCTTGAGACTGCCTTTAGCCACAAATCTAAGGTCCGTGAACTTCAAATAAAAGATGAACTTCATCTCATGAAGCGTGGCTCTCGAAGTGTTTCTGAATACTCTCGAGTATTCAAGGCTCATTGTGATCAATTATCGGCAATGGGACGTCCAGTTGAAAACACTAATAAAGTGCACTGGTATTTACGTGGTTTAGGCCACGAATTTTTACTTTCTCCACCACTCAACTCTATTTAACTCTTATCCCAAGTTTCACACATATTGTTCCTAAAACAGAGAGTTTTGATCTTTTTTCCAAGTCCATTGATCATAATGCAGGTGGTGTCTCTGCGTATGTGGCTAATTCCTCCCCTGCACCTTCCAATCGAAATGCAAGAGCAAACAACTAACAAAACAAATATAAAGGTGGCCAATCAAAGGAAGGAAACAGTAGCAAGCAACAATATAAACGTCCCCCTTGATGTCAAATATGTCGTGAAGAAGGACACTATGCCACGGGTTGCAAAAATAGATACACCAAATCTGATGCAAACCTTGATGAAGCTCTTGCCAACTGCACCATTAGCAATGACACTACAAATTGGTATATTGATACGAGAGCATCTGTACACATGACCTCCGATGTGTCTCAACTTGATAAGGTGGAACCTTACACTGGTAAGGACAAAGTTATTGTTGGTAATGGATTCTCTCTACCCATTACTCACATGGGTTCCTGCTCTCCCACTCCCACTCTTCAATTAAATGATGTTCTTGTGGTGCCAAACTTGACCAAAAATCTACTCTTTGTTAGTAAACTAACCAATGATTATCCTTTGTCTATCTCTTTTACTAACAATGATTTTATCATATAGAATCTTCAAACTCGAAAGGTGGTGGAAAGCAGTAATCGTGTAGATGACCTTTACATACTGAAGCATGGAAACCAAGTTTTCTCTACTGTCATTAGCAAACAAAATCATTGTAATTCCTTTGATATTTGGCATGCCCGTTTAGGCCATGTCTCATTCAAAATAATTTTCATACTTAATAAAAAGAGTTCTCTATCTCTCACTTCTATATTACTGAATCCATCTCTGTGTGTTAATTGTCAAAAGGCTAAAGTCATAAACTTCCATTTCCAACAAGTGATAGTCGATCAAAAACAATACTCGATCTCATACATTGCGGCCTATGGCGTCCAGCACCAATAACTTCAATCTCAGGATATCGATATTATGTTATCTTTATCGATGATCACTTGTGTTTTACTTGGTTCTACCCATAAAAACACAAAATTGATTTTTATCAGACTTTCATAAAATTTCAAACTCTTGTTGAAAATCAGTTCTCGGCAAAAATAAAAAAATTTCAAAGTGATGGGGGAGGTAAATTCATAAGTACAAATTTCCATTCTCACTTAACTAAATGTAGCATTCATCATCAGTTCTATTGTCCCTATACACCCTCTCAAAATGGTAGAGCCGAGAGAAAACACAGACATATCATGAAAATAGGCCTCACAATGCTCTTTCATGCTAATGTTACTCTTCACATTTGGGTTGAAGACTTCAGTACAGTAGTCTTTACAATTAGTCGCTTACCCACATCAGTCTTGAATGGGACATCTCCATTTGAAATTATGTATGGTAAGTCTCCTACCAATGCTATATTTTGAATTTTTGGATGTTTATATTTCCCATACATGCGAGATTATGCCAAACACAAGTTTTAATCAAGAAGCTTCCCTAGCATTTTTCTCGGTTACAACTCATCTTACAAAGGATTTCGGTGTCTTAACCCTGTATCACATCGAGTATTTGTCACTCGACATTCTCGATTTGATGAGAATGTATTTCCATTATCTTCTTCAAATATGCAACCTTCACCTGCACTCTCAGATTTTATTTTTTTTCATGATCCCACTTCACCAAATTCTTCTTTGCCCAGCACTAACTCTTCTGCAGGCTCTCAATCATTACCATCCGTAACTCCATCCAAGCCATGTAAATCATGTGCCTTGGAGTTGACACGTCTCGGAGTTCATCAATTTCACTGCCTCATGTGACTACTCCAATAGTTGAGTCAATTCTTGAAATACAGATGGCACCAGCTCCAAATCAGAATTCTCATCCCATGTTAACTCGTGGCAAAGCAAGTATCTCAAAGTCCAAACATTACAATTATGTTTGTCAAGTTCCATCATCTCCTTTATTATCATCTTTATTAGTAATGAAGGAACCAAAATGATTCAAGAGTGCTGCCAAGTCACCAGAATGGCTCGCTGCAATGGAGGATGAAATTCGTGCTCTCAATCTCAATCAAACATGGGAACTAGTTCCAAGACCACCTGCTACTAATGTGGTTGGATCCAAATGTTTCCATGTCAAATACCATTCAGATGGTTCCATTGATAGGCTCAAAGTACGCCTTGTTGCCAAAGGCTATACTAAACTCTGTGGACTTGATTTTAATGATACCTTTAGTCCAGTTGTTCGGGCCTCTACAATTCACATTGTTCTCTCAATTGCAGCATCTCGTGGCTGGAACATACGTCAACTTGACGTAAAAAATGCATTCTTGCATGGTCTTCTACAAGAAGAGGTTTATATGGAACAACCACCAGGATATATTGATTCCTCTAATCCAAATCATGTTTGTTGTCTCAAAAAGGCAATATACGGTTTGAAGCAAACACTGAGAGCATGGTTCCATCAGTTTAGCAATTTTTTAATCAAAATTGGCTTCAATTGCAGCAAAGCCGATTCCAGTTTATTTGTTCATTCAACAACTAACGAGATCATTTATTTACTCTTATACGTCAATGATACTATCATCACAGGCAGCAATGTGTCTCTCATTGACACTTTCATTCACAAGCTACGGCAAAAGTTTTCCATGAAGGATCTTGGTACTTTAAATTATTTCTTAGGCCTAGAAATGACTTATTCTGAAACAGGAATATTCCTAAGCCAAATGAAGTTTGCGAGAGACATTCTAAATCGAGCTGACCTACTTGATTCCAAGCCAATTGGAACACCCATGATTGTCTCCCATCATTTAAATATTGATGGCCCTCTTTTTCATTCACCAACTACCTATCGATCCTCAGTTGGTGCACTGCAATATCTCACAATTAGCAGGCCGGATATTACACATGCAATAAACTCAGTGAGCCAATTCATGCATGCACCAAGAGAACAACATTTTCAAGCTGTAAAAAGGATCCTCAGATATGTTAAAGGAACCCTACATTTTGGTCTCAACATCAGTCCATCAACCAACCTCAACATCTCGGCTTTTTCAGATGCCTATTGGGCTAGCTGCTCGATTACAAGTAGATCAACATCTGGTTATGCAATATTTCTTGGTGCTAATTTAATATCATGGACCTCCAAAAAGCAGTCCATTGTATCCCGGTTTTCTGCGGAATCTAAATACAGAGCATTAGCACTCACTGCAGCTGAGGTCAAATGGTGGTTAAACATATTTCATGATTTACAAATTTGCCCAACAGAAAAGCCCACCCTACTCTGTGATAACACCAGTGCCATTTTCATGAATCGAACCCCAGTGGCTCAACGACAATCTCGGCACATTGACATTGATATTCACTTTGTCCGAGAATTGGCATGCAATGGTGTCTTGAAGATTCAACATGTGTCATCCAACTTGCAAATCGCAGACATATTCACCAAAAGTCCATCAAAACCCCTGTCTATGCTCTTTAGATCCAAGCTTCGCGTGTTGCCAACCACGCTTGACTTGAGGGTGGTATTGGTGACAACACATGATCATTCTCTGGAGACAATCAAGACAGCAATCAAGGAAAGAATCAGTCTAAGCATTGAGGAGAAACTTATGGCATTACAGTCGTTGTACAAAATTTAGGAGTTGATTAGTTCTAATTATAGAATGTATAGATATCATTCTTTGTATAGCATGTACAACTATTTTTTAGCTTTTACTCTTGTAAAGTTTTTCTAAATAATGAAACTCCCAACGCCATAAGCAATTACTGTGGTTTCACTACTGGTTGTAAACCTTTACACGAGACTCGCGATGGGGACTACCGGTGCCGACGGTCCACGTTCTTGTTTTTAGGGGTACGTGTGAACGCCCTCTTCTGCCGGTCTTGGGTTCCGGTCTCCGCTGAATTGAAGTAAGATTTTTGGAAGAATTAACGTTTTTAGTTCATCTATCTACCTAACATGGTCGGTTTGGTTAGGAAATGACTCAAAACTGAAAATCTGGGTGTTAAATCATAGGACAAGGAAGTAAATTGGGATTTTTCTTTTATTGTTTCGAATTGGGAGAGCGGAATAATCATCAATTGAAATTTAATATTCCACAATCTGTTTAAGAGTGAAATGTAACTTTTGGTTCAACTTTTACATGAATACATTATTTGGATGCTATTTATCCAAAAGAAAAAATAATAATTTCGTAAGGAAATTAGTTACGAATTTCAATGTAGCTCTGTTTAATGGAAAAAGGAGAAAATGAACCCTTCTTCCTTGCATCACCTAGTCGTATTTTGGCGTCTTAATTCTGCTGGAGGTTTCGAGTTGGTTGCAAGGAAAATGCCTGAATGGTTGGTTGAAGGTTTTAAACTTTGTCGAATCTTAGCCTTCTAGGGTATGATCCAAAGCATAATTTTTCCAAATGAGTTTTAAATTCAACTTTGTACTGTTTCAGGGTTGTTTTGCTATATCTCTATTACCTATGTCGGTCTGTTTGTGAAGTGAATTTTGTATTTCTTTTTGTGTATGTACCATGCTCTGTTAATATACCTATTGTGAGCCTTGGAGCCAATCTGCAAGGGGTTGGTTGTTAACTTGGATTATTGTATTATGTACATACATTACTGTATTTTCTAATAAAATTCTGGCGCACCAGGATTCACACTAGACGAAAGGATTACAGGGCTCTGTTTCTGTTCCACTCATCTTTAGCATGTACTGTTTTTACATTTGTTGCTGTTGCATTAATTCTGCTGTTCTATCCGTACTTATATCCTTAAGCATGTGTGGTTTGTGATTTCAGGGGTATATTGATTATCATTCATGGGCTTAATGAGCACTGGTAACTTTGGTTTTCTCAACTCCTTTTTCGATATTAGTACTCATAATTGATCAGTTTAATAGCGTTTGGGATCTCATCCATGGTCTACCCTAAGTTGTTAACTACTAGATTTTAAGATATTTTTTTTTTACTCAGTGTTCATTTTCAGTGGAAGATATGCTCATTTTGCAAGGAAACTAACATCATGCAATTTTGGTGTCTATGCGATGGACTGGATAGGTAGCTATGTCCGGAAAACTTTTGGTTGAGTTGTTTCGCTTTAATAGTTCTGAAATGACAAATGTTACTTTTATATCAAGAAAGTACAAGTTTCATATCGGTAATAATCTCTTACTCGGCAAGAAGAAATTTGAAGCTGTTCTTTTTTTTCTTTCTTTTTCTCTTTCTTCTCCTAGCATTTGAAACAATAATATTCTGGATTATGATCAGGATACTTCAAAATATTTCGAGAAACTGTGAGGTGATGGGTTTCTCTTTTCTTTCTATATAGGCCGTCATGGTGGGAGCGATGGCCTTGCATGGATACGTTCCTTCACTTGACCATGTTGTGTTGCAGACACTGTAAGTTGAGTCGTAATTCTGTCAATCTTGCAATTGGGTTTATATGCATTTAAGTGAACAGAATTCATATTACTCTCCTTTTGAGCGGTAAAATAAAATTCGAATTCAGATTACTCATGAGAATTTCTTTTTAAGTGATTTCCCATCTTTCGCTCTCTCTCTTTTAAGTTGTTTCACAAAGTTCCAATAATCTAATACATACAATGCAGTAGACACTGAAGTTGTGTGGCAGAAAACCACCAACTCATGCATTTTGAGAATGTATTTGATGATTAATAATGCGTGCTTGATAATTGAGGAAAATATTATATTGGTGGTAAAATTTTTACATGGGGAAATTTCTACCTGATGTCTTTATGCAGGCTGTGGCTCCTATATTTTCTCTGGTTGCTCCAAAGTTCCAGTTTAAAGGCGCAAACAAATTAAAAGGGGCATTCTAGTTTCTAGGGATCCTGAAGCACTGTTGGCAAAGTACTCAGATCCATTAGTATATACGGGTCCCATAAGGGTTAGAACAGGCCACGAGATATTGCGCAATATTTCCTCTTATTTAATGAGGAACTTTAGGTCAGTGACTGTCCCATTCTTGGTCCTTCATGGGACTGCTAATAAAGTCACGGATCCTCTAGCCTCAAAGGATCTGTACAACGAGGTGGCGTCCGAGTTAAAAAACATAAAGCTGTATGATGGCTTCTTGCATGACCTTCTCTTTGAGCCTGAACGAGAGGAGATTGCACAGGACATAATTGCCTGGATGGAGAAGAGATTAGGTGCTGGTCTTGGAAATGTTGGTAATATCTGGTAAAATAAAACATCTTGCCAGAGAAAGGTAGTATCTGAATCGGGAATTGTATTAGACGGTAATCTATCTACATGACTGAGCTTTTATTTAACGGCTCAAGCTCTTTGGAAAGCTTTTATAAGTATATATATGTTTCTTTTGGAAAGCTTTTGTGTTTTCATAAAAAGAATATCTGGTTCTCCATCAGAGAGAAGTGGTCGTAGTGATTGATCAGAATGACAAAGATTAATGACGGATGGTATTAAATGTTTTATTAAAATAATGGAAAAATAACAACCATGCAATATTAAATGTTTTCCTTAATTTCCTAAATACATCTACAAATTGGGCATGAACTCGTTCGAGTAACATACCACAGCACCCTTATCTATCTGCACGTCTTTTTTCCACCATCCAAATGTTTTATTAGGATCTCAAATTAATAGGCTCCAATTTCAAGACTTCAAAACATGATTACATGAGGTTTAATATTACATGTAATACAAAAGCACAGCAGGAAATCGAGAAATAATGTTATAAATAATAGCATACATCTAGAGCCATATTTCAGGTTGCGGGTAGGAGGGCATCTTCAATCTTCTTCACCATGATCATCATCTACTGCAAGTTTGACTTACGGCTGGGGCATATATATATATATATATATATATATAAAATATATATGTATGTATGTATGTATGTATGCATGCATGCATGCACTTTTATATGGTTGTTTGTTATGCCGATCTTTCCACTGCACAAGACTGGTAGTTGTGATTGATCGATCATGAATGAGAAATCTTGATAGAGCACGTGCTTGCTATTGACGACAGTACTGGAATGTTCATGTCAAGGCATGGTGGTGGAAGAAATTGGAGGAAAGAACACTACTTTACGTGCGCAAAATGACGCCCGATTTCATGAGTTGAGAAATTGAACTCTGCAACTAATAATATCATGATAAAAAGATGGCAAATACTGTAACTTTATTATGATAATTTGATTAGTGTGTCTAATTAACTCAGTTTTTGTCATTTTGATGGTTTAAAAAACATATTGCAAATTCGTTATTTATATGGCTGTGATCCGATTCGTGCTCTTAATTCCCAGCTTTAAGTATGGCAATGATTGTTCATGTTATTGGCCCAATTGCCCTTTTGTCATCTACTTTTTTTGGTTGGTGTCAATAGTTAATAGTTAGAATTAGAAACAACGGTAAAATTACTTATTTGCGACCAGTTAATTATAGCGAAATAATTATTTATAATTAAAATTATTTACAAATAGTCTTTTGATTGTAATAAGTTGATCATAAAAGTCTGTTTTTCTTTTAGCACATACATTCACTCAAATTCATATTGAAGTATCTGACGTATCATTACAAGAAAAATGATCATTTGTGACGATTATATGCGACGAGAATGAATAAAAACAAACTCATTTTAATAAAAAATAATTGTAAACTTTTTTTTTTTTTAGTTGTTCTAGGCCGTAATCTCTGATGGAGAATGTTGTATCCGATTAGAGAAATTCAGTTATAGCCGATAACCTCCCGAGTGAACCCGATTATCCGGGTTTCGAGCTGGACCGGAAAAATCCGGCATGAACAGTGCTATAATTAGCAGGATGGTACTATCATACCTGAAATAATAACAACATTGGTGACGAACCCTGCAATATTCTGGAGCACGCAATAAAAGTCCATACTTGGTGATAGAGAAGTCAGTTTCCGATCTATAGAACGACATCAAAATAGTACTAATTTAGAATTGCGCAGATACTACAATGGACACCAAAAACATCTGGTTTTTATTTTCGGACAACATACAATGTTTATTCTTAATTTCAAATGAAACACACACACAGCAACTTATTACTTTGGGATCAAACGCAACAACAACGTCATACAACACGTTGAAGAGTGCAACGACGTCACTTAATTAATAGATAGGAGCTGAGGATCTTCTGCCCTCAGGAGACCTTCCGTCTTCTTTTTCTCGGCGGTTAATATATCTTCTACGTTCTTTGCTATGGAAGATAGCATAGCCTGAATAAAAGATAGCGTCTGGGGATCTTCTGTCTTCTTTTTCTCGGCGGTTAATATATCTTCTATGCTCTTTGCCATGGAAGATAGCGTCTTGGGATCTTCTGTCTTCTTTTTCTTGGCGGTTATTGTATCTTCTATGTTCTTCGCCATGGAAGTTAGCATAGCCTGAATAAAAGAAGCAAATTCATCTTGTTCCCACCCTGGAATCGGATCGGCGACGAATGACCACTGGAGCTTGCACCCTTGTTTGCTTTCCGGGCTGATTGGATATGCTGAGCATGTTCCCACTAGGGTCTTGATGCCGACGTTATTTTCCGTGACATCGTAGCTCAAAGACTTCTTGATGGGATCTATCTTATTCAGCTTCTCATGGACCCACAATTTCTTCGATTGCATACGCCCGTCCCATACTTTTGTTGCGGTGGCAGCGCAGTAGCGGACGAGGCCAGGCTGGTTGCAGATCCCTTCGACAAGGTGACTCGTGTCGATTACGTCAGGAGCAAATTTGGCTAGGTTGCAGTAGTCCTCCAAGAATGGCCACGCTTCTTCTGCTGTTGCGATTTTGAGTTCTGCAGTGAGATTTTCTACCCATTTTGGTTGTGCTGGTGCTTCCATTTGTGTGTGTGTGGGCGAGAGAGGGAGTGATCAGTGTGGATATTATTGAAGATGTGTTCTTGTGTAGTTGGGGTCTTAGCTATTTATAAGGAATCGAATGCAGGGTACGTATGAAATATGAGTCGGGTAGCGGCTTTAGTTGACCGACAGTTGCAAAAGTAACTTTTTATAAAAAATAATTGATAAGTAAAAAACATAAAATAATATTTGTGTTTTAGTTTTTTTCTACAATAACAATAAAGTGATTTATAATTAATACACTAACTTATAACTATAAGCAGTAAAACAAGTAGTACTCTACTATATATGACTGATGAGCAAAATATATACGTACATGGCAAAATGTACGTGGACAATAGAGAATCGTGTGTCGTCTAGCTAGAAAATAAAACAACCAATATGTCGTCTAGATAGAGTATCATTACCAAAACCTTCACGGCCTTGGACACTTGAGAGTCATTTGCTGACTCGGTGACGTGGCACTCAACTTGATTTTATATTAATGAAAAATTATACTTATTATCCTCATACTACATACCACACATCACACGTAATATCATGACTAGAATAATTCAATTAGTTTAAAAAAATTAAAATTAAAATTAAAATAAATATAATATTTAGTATGTGAGAATGATGAGTAGCAAAATTCAAGAAATTAAAATATTACTTTTTTGAACCACTGGGATATATTAATAGAGTTATATTACTATGAGAAATGTTTAAGTAAACTAACCTAATTTAATGTAGTACATTATTACCAAATTAAATAATCAAAGGCTCGCAACTTTCCAGAATTTGGCTGCTTTCCAAATATTTATAATTCAATAGGGTTAATTATAAATTTAATATATGATTTTCAAGTTTTTATAATTTGAAATGTCGATTTTTAACTTTTGTAAAATTGATACAGTAAGAAACTTACAATTCAATACATCCGTTAATTTGACCGTTAGAAAATTAGCAGCGTTATTGACAAGTGGCATCCATACATTACATGCTAGCTTCTGATTGGTTGACGTGAATATTATTGCCAGGTGTCAGCCTTTTTATTGGTTGATTGACATGACATGCCATTACTTGATTAACAAAAAGTTGAATGATATATCTATTAGAAAGTTTCTTAAAATTCCGTATTAATTTTGTAAAAATCGAAAACTGAAGTTCCAAATGCAAAAATACACATCCTCTCTTTTTGTAATTTGATGTGCTTGCCAGCTGGAAAGGAAAATCACGTGGAACACATAATCTGTCTTATACCTTTCATGCATACCCATTTTGTACATACGATGCATGTTTACAAAAAAAAAAAAAAAAACTCATATTAATTACAGCATACATTTTCATACAAGTTCATCATGTACTACTAATATACATCCATCTCTCCTACTTATGATGTACGTACGGTAACTACAGTAAATATATATAAGTATATGTATCTCTATCACCTACTCTATATCTGTTATAATTCGCTGTTTCAAACATTTTTTTTTTTAATTTAGAGAAAAAGAAATAAAACATGTGGATCTTATATTAAATGCTGTCACGTTCAACGTGACTCGGGATCTGTATCTCCCCAAATCCAGGAAAAAAATACTTAGAAAATAAATTACTAGTTATGCAAGACAATCGGGAACTAGTGTATAGATCGAACGCATGCGTAGCGACCGAGGAATTTTGCGAGAGCACTGGTACTATTGCAAACAGGTCCGTGCATCACGTGCACTTCGCAAACAACACCAAGGCCTCGCCATTATAATGGTAATTTATACATATATAGGTTTGAATTTTGGACCTTTGACTCTATTTTATTTTTCATTGGGTTTAGTAAACTAGGCATAAATTAAATAATTACATTTGAGCTGGCATGCAATATTTTTCCATAGTTACTTATCCTTTGATCTGGTCCATGTAACTATTTTTTTCTTAAGTAATTTTACATATAATCATGAATTGTTTAAATATCGCGTAATCGTTTTGAAACAAAGTGAGGTTAACTATTAAAAAATTAATTTTTTTTTATGTGGATTTCATATTTTATTCATTTTTTTAAAGCGATTATGCTGTAATTACATAATTTACAGTTGTAAATATATTTTCTCTTTTTTCCCAACATTACCTAGCATGAATTTGAAATACAAATGATACAAGCCTTTAAAATTATTATCCATTTTAATATGTCATGCATATCCCACCATGTCTAAAGAATGGATCAGTCTCTCTGCTTCCAGATCATGACTCGAGAACAGTTAAAAATTGTCCCATAATTTAAAGATGTGGCAGTTTTATTAGTGCCTGATAACAATATAAATTGGGGGCAGCTGGCCCATCACATCCCCACTCTCCAACTTTAACATTTAATATTCGATAAACACACTCGAGATAAGGAATATGAAACAATAAATAAATAAATAAAACAAAGAAGCAAGAAAACAAACATATCAAAGTATTCAAAATAATTTTTTAGGAGTTTTTGTTGGGGCAACGTATATGTCAACTTCCCCCGTTCCATTTTGTTATATTTTAATGAGTACTACTATAGTTACCACTGGTGGCTCTAGCTGGAAGCCATCGTTAGCTCTAATATGTATTTTTTTATATATATTTTTTTACAGTTATCTTTTATAGAAATTTTTTTAATACTTTTTAATATTTTTAAAAAATAAAATAAATTTATAATATTATTAAAAAATACTTATTTAATCATGAAGTAAAAAAAAATTGTTAAAAAATTTATATAAAAATAACTGTAAAAAAAATACATAAAAAAATACATAATAGAACCAACGATGACTTTACAAAAACTACCAGCGGTATCTCTATCATTTTCTTATTTTAATTAGACTTACGAGTTTTTGTAATTTAATAGAAAATATTAGCTACATCAATAGTTTGATAGAGACAGGCAATCCAATCATAGAATCGTGTAGTTTTGTTTTCTGTCGATGTCCAATAACCTAGGCCCCCTTTTATTCTTGTAACTTTTTATCTATGCCCTAACTTTTTGATATTTCACCAAGGCCCCCCTCCCCCCGCGGCGGGTGTACGAACAATGTATGGTTACTGAGAATTATGTCCCTTGAATACGTGTGCGCGGAAAAAAAGAGATAGGACAAAAAAAAGATAAATTATGCCATGGGTAGGGCTATAGGAGAATTATGCCAATCTTGTTGAATAAATCTATAAAGGCTATCAATTATTGAGGTAGGAACTGGAAGCTAACAGTCAAACTATGGCAAGCAGCTTAAATTACGCCTCTCATCATCTTTTGATATTTATTTTTTATTAAATCATTTAAAAATCGGACGTGATTTCTCATCGATCTCTGTAATTGTCTGATATTGGAATATAATAAATAACAACTACCCTTCACGATGGACAACAGTGAAATTACAGCCAACTACCCTTCTAGCTCCAACTTCCCCCTGGGGATTTCTTATCATCTCCGATTTTATTAGATATGAATATAATAAATAACAACTACCCTTCACCCTGTACAACATTGGAATTACAACCAACTACCCTTCTAGCTCAACTTCCCGGCGTGTGCCATCCTCCCGGACCCTGATGATCGAAAATTTCTTATTATTTAAATAAGTAATTCTATCCATACTTGCAATTTTACGATTATAATAAAAGAAAAATATTACAATACTTTACATAATTATATTCTAAATTAAGTGTATTTGTGTAAAATATCTTATAAAAATAATATTATTTTACAAAAATATTTTCATCTTATAATATTATTTGAAATGTGTTGTGTATCATTATTTTACAAAGATTTCTTATTATTGATTTCAAGGAAAAATGTCATCTATAATTACAATTTTACGTTCATAGTCATGTAGTTTTACATACATAATCATACGTGTTGACCAATCATTTATTAAAATTGTAGAGATTTTAAAATTTAAAATTTAAAATTCTAATTAAAAAATTGATAAATCGAAATTAACCCTCAATACATATAATATTATATTTAAAATTGTAAGTAAATATAGTATTACTCATTAAAATATGATAAATAAGGGAAATATTCTAACCATAAAAAAATTATACAAAAGTAATATCACAAGCTGAGGTACTTTGATGTGATTCATTAGATTATAAAATTATTTTTATAAATCTAACGAATTAGATGAAGTTACGTGAATTTTTAAGATTATTTTTATATAATTTTATTTTTAATGGGCGGACAGTAATTTTATTATAACTTCGTAATTTTTTTACGAAGTCATGTCACCATGGGCAGTATTGAAATTACAACAAACTACCCTTCACCATACGCCTCACCATGGGCAGTACTGAAATTACAACCAACTACCCCTCACTACAACCAACTGCACCCCAAACATGGACAGTTGAAATTACAACCAACTACCCATCTAGCCCCAACTTCCCCGCGTGGCATCCTCCATTCTCCGGGCCATAAACAACCACCTGTCACGCTCCACTCCCTCTCGCAGTGCATCCTCCATCCTCTTGGCCATGCGCTGCAGGCCCACCTCATACCTCCTCACTAAATCATCCCGTACCCACCCTTCCACCGGATCAACAGTGAACGACCACTCGATCACACATCCAGCTTGGCCTTCATCACCCTGTGGAACAATCTTCACCGTCGCAACGTACGACTCGAAGCCAATATTGCAGTCCACGATCTCGTAGCTTAAGCTGCGTGAATCGTCATCGACGGCAATTAATCTTTCGTTGGACCAGCTGACGGAATCTCCACCGGAGTGGGAGGGGATGGAGAATCCGGCGCAGTATCGGATGCAGCCGGGCTCACCGTTGGTGCCGTGGATGCCGTAGCAAGTGGCTAAGCCAGGAAACCACTTGTGGAAGTTGAAGAAGTCCTCGAACAAAGGCCATATTTGGTCAGCGACGGTACCGTTTAGTCTTGCGGAAACCTTGCCTTCCCATTTGGGCGGTGCCGGTGGTGAGTTTCGCTCCATTACGGAGAAAAGACGGAGATGGTAAAAGTCCAAAATGGGTTGAGCTGGAAGAGGACACGTTAAAATAGACGGGTGCCGTGCCGTTCATGCTTACTGACGTGGCATGCGACCACTAACTTGGACATTACAAATGTCGGCATCGTGTATTTGATTAGAAAAATAATATTGATAGTAATGAAGTTTGTAAGGTTGTATAATTCCTTAAAAAATTAGTAAATAAAATTCCACTGCTTTAAAAAGATTAGGTTTCGTTTGATGTTGAAATGTATTGAAATTAATTTAGTTTAATTTAATTTTAAGTTGAGTCTAATATTCAAACACTCAATTATTAAATTACTTAATATTACTCAACTCAAAACATTTTTATACATAAGACTCATAATATTTTTTCAACTCAATACCTATTTACACGCAAGATCCATAATTTTTTTTAATTTTCTATAAATATATATAAATTTATCTTAATATTAAAATACATATAAACTCATATTATGTGTGTATTATAAAACTTATTCTACTATTTCAACTCACTATTATTTATAAAAAAACTAAACTTATTTCAATTCAGCTCAATATCCAAACCAAATGGGACCTTAGACTGGTTGCGCTCAACGAATCTAATATTGTTAATTTGACAAAAGGAAGGCCCACTTGGATAATGAAATAAGATGATATGATTTTAAAGAAAGTTAAAAATTAAAAGTTGAATAAAATATTATTTTTTAATATTATTATTATTTTAGAATTAAAAAAATTTTAATTATTGATTATATTTTAGATGATAATTTGATAAAATTGTAATAATAAAATTAAATTAAATTTCTATATTTAAACGGAACATGTGTGAAAGACGGACCGACAGTTGTCGGTATCATTATCTTCGGTTTTTTCGGCGGCTTCTAAACGAGTTTATTTAACGCAACTAATTATATTGATGAATGTTTCCATATCAGTTATCTAATCAATAATTAGTGGTTTTAATTTTTTTAAAATTAAAATGAATTTTATTATAAGTTCTGTGTTTATGTGTAGCAATAATAACTTTATTAAAATACTTCTATGGTACATATAATTTACATAATATAATTTAATTTTTAAGATAAATTTTAAAAATTAAATTATGTTATATAGATGATGCATAGCGTGCATATATTTAAATAGCATTCACATGTAGCAAAGTTTATTTTAGGTTGTTTTTGAATGTTGAGGTGATTTTAGATTATTTGAGTTGATATGTGAATAGTATTATTTTGTGGAATTATTGAGATATGTTTAAATGTAAATATGTTTAAATATATATAATAGGTTAAGATGAATTTAATTTAAAAAATAAAAAAATAAATCTTATCAACAATTGATTTTAGATGAATAGAAGTATCATTTCCAAACCATACACAACCTTAAAGTGGTCCTCACTGACCACGAGGCTTGTCTTAATTGATCGTTTAGACCAAGCCCACGGCAGGGGATTGGTTTGAGGCCCGTATTTGGAGTTCGGGGTCCATGTGCCACCTATTTGCAATTGTTCAACATAAACTTCAGCCATGTTTAGCAAATAAGCAGAGTAATTCAATATAGAGAAATATATTTGTAGTTGTAAGTATGTAAGTATCGTGTAGTTATTTAAAAATAAATAAATAAATATAAGACCTACATGAAAATAAATTAATTTTTTAATAGTAGATCTTATTCTTTTTTAAAACGACTGCACGGTATTTACGCATTTCACGACTGTATGTAATATTACCCCACATCAGTTGTGACATAACTTTTATTTTATTTTTCTTTATTTTTTTCTTCCTAAAAGTAAAACGCACGTTTTATCCTCCCTCATCGCTATCCCAGGCGACCAGACTTGATACGCCATGTCACTGTGTACGGTGTTGGTAAAATGGACCGGTTTAGGAGTAGATTTACTCTAGAAAATATGAAATTTTAAACATTTCTCAACTTCTTTTATAATTTTATTTCCAAACATTTATCAATCATATAATTTTTTTATTTTAAATTTTCATCTAATTATTACTTAAATATACAAATTAATATAACTTTACAAAATCTAAAACAAACAATTATTTTAAAAAATTATATTTTAAATGACTTTTCAACTTTATCTATTAATTTTTTCAAACTCCAGTACAATACTTATTTTAAATAATATTTGTATTAAAAAATTATCTCATTTTTTTAAAACCCAATCTCAACAAATTTTTCAAAATTTCCATATATTTTCAAACATTTTTTATATCCAAACACCGCGGCATTTGCGTAAAATAAAAAATGATGTAAGATACAATTATTTTACAATTTCTTGATAAATATTATTATTTTTAATTTGTTTGATTTTGAAGAACACAACAAATCATAATTAAAAACTAAAATAAATTCAAAAGACAATAATATCTCATTAAAGAGTTGTGTAAAAATTACAAAATAGTTAAAGAGTTGTATAAAAATAACAAAATAATTGTAACTGTCATTCCTTTGTAAAATAGTTAGAAGGTAAGTTTGCAACTCAAAAAGTAGCGTTGAAGAAGTCCTTGAACACAGGCCATATCTGGTCTGCCACGGCACCGTTTAGTCATGTGGAAACCTTTGCCTTCCACTTTGGTGGTACCGGTGGCGAGTTTCGCCACGTTACTGAGAAATAAGGGAGAAAGGAAAATTCTAAAATGGGTTAAATTGGAAAGAGTAATCATACGTGAACAGTTTTTTTATATAATCATATTTTAAAATGAGAATATTTATATAAAGTGATATTATTATTTTATAAAAATATCTTTAATTTAAAATGTAATTATATAAAAATAATTATATATCTATCATTTTTCAATTGGAAAAGAACGGGTTTAAAATAGACGGGTGTCGTGCCGTTTCATGCTTACTGACCTGGCATATCATGATTCGTGGGTATGACATAAATGACAGTAATATTATGCCAAGATTTTTCGGCGTGGGAATTTCTCCACTTCGGCCCTGAATGACCGTAAGGCTAATCTTAATTGATCATTTGGACCAAGCCCATGGCAAGGGATTGGCTTGAGGCCCGTATTAGAAGTTCGGGTCCACGTGTCATCTTTTTCCAACTTCATCTGCAATCGTGTAATACAATCTCTTCATAAAAACCCAAATAAATTAAAATAGAAAAGATTATTACAACCGTGAGTTACGTAACCGCCGCGTAATCGTGCGTAATCGCTTTGAAAAAAATGAATAAAACATGGGATCCACATGAAAAAAAATTAATTTTTAATAATAGACCCCACTCTTTTTCAAAGCGATTACGTGACAGTTACGCACTTCACAGTTATATATAGAATTACTCATTGTTTCAACTTATCATAAATCGTGTCATTTCCTCATAAACTTCTGCTGTAAAGCATGTAGTACTTCACACTTGCTGCGAAAAATAAAAATAAATTAAGAATCTCATCGGTCTTAAGTTACACATTCCATGAAGTGGAAGTTCATATATTTGGTTGAGGTTGATGCACAACAATTATTATTATTATTATTTAAATAAAGCGTATTACCAAATTTTACTTTCCAAACACATTCTCAGTGAATTTAATGATTATTTTAAAAAATAGTAAAAATGTTTATCAAATAAAAAATACAACAACATTCTACACAAAAAGTCTCGTACTCTGCATATCATTTAAAAGCACGCGATTTGGTTTTTTATATTTATAATTCATATATATATATATATAATATTTGTGAATACTAATTTATGAATATTAGAGAATTCTGTTTCATTAAAATTACGGGAGGAAGTTGTTGATCCATTGGTCAATACAATTAGTACCTGAATTTCAAGATTATCTGAAGATTACTCAAATCCAAAATGCCAATCATCTGATCTCCATATCTCTGCACAAGAAAATAGAATACCAATTGCATTTGATTTCCCTCCACGGATCTCCAAATTCCCTCCCATCGAATCCCAAAAGTTGCAGTGATTTCTTTCTTTCATTGTTTAAAGAATTGATCTTGTTTGTTTCTTGGGCTCACAGCCTTCTGCGAAAATATGTCACATATCCTCGAGTCACCCTCGATAACGATTCTAGAAGATTTGTGAATCTTCTACCGCCATATCACCAAGGCCTCGCCCTCTTCATGGACCTTCACCCTTACGATGCCTGAGCTGCGTAGCCGAGCACGCAGGAACCGTCCATCCAACAACCCTGACCCTGACCCGAGCCCGATTACCCATCAACCAGGACTCCACAACCATAAGAAGCTTCCTCTAGCTCTACGTACTCGGCAGAGAAGGGAAACCGGACGGAACCGGAGGAATAATAAGAACGCGATCGGCGTTGTTGAGACGAATATTGTTAAGAGCAAGGACGAAGAAAGAGGAGGAGAGGAAGAGATTAGGGTTTCCAGAGAAGGAGCCGGGGAAAGAGCCATGGATGAGTACGATAGCGGTGGCGATAAGGGGCCCGTAGCCGAGGATGAGGGCAGCGCTGCGCCTCTTCCTGAAAAGGTCCCTCTCTTTCCTGATTTCGTTATTAGACTCTGGTTCATTATTTACTCTTTGGTTATTCTGTTGGGATGATGAGAAACTGGCGAAAAGGAGTTTTAAGGAGAGGTGCGAAAATTTGTTTGTGGGCTCTGTGTCCTGTTCGCGAAAATTTGTTGATTTCTTGCTTTTTTGTTTACCCTATTCAGAGATTTGTTGATTTCTGGAGTGGGTCTCATGAAAATTCTGGGTTCTTCGTTTCATCGATTCGAAAATTTGGATTTTTGGATTCTTTTTCACTTTAATATCGGGACGCTATTGGGAATAAGAAGAATAAACGCACAGTGAGAAGAAAAAAGAAAAATTTAAAAATAAGTTACGAAAAATTATCTGTTTCATTTACAATAGCTTAAGGTTTTGATAATAGCATTGGCGGAAATTATATTACAATAGCTTAAAGGTTTTGAGCAAGAACGGGAATTCTCATGGGCTAGCTATGACTTGCATGCATATCTTTTGCAATTCTGAGTACTCGTTTTATTATTTGGCATCACAACAGGTCCAAGTTGGTGGTTCCCCGATGTACAGAATAGACAGAAAACTGGGGAAAGGGGGCTTTGGACAAGTTTACGTCGGTCGACGCATTGGTCCTGCTAGTACAAACGAGAGAACTGGCCCTAGAGCTGTAGAGGTTTCACATATTTTTTATATGCATGCCTAGTATTTATATCGGATAATTTTGGTGGTAACTTTTCTGCATAATCTCTCTAACATTTCAGGTAGCTTTAAAATTTGAGCATAGGAGTAGTAAAGGATGCAATTATGGACCACCATATGAGTGGCAAGTTTACAAGTGAGGCCTATCAGCGCTCATATTATGTTGTTTTGTACATTGCCTTGTCACTTTGAACATATGTGGTTATAACTGCTTTTTGTGCAGTGCACTTGGTGGCAGTCACGGTGTTCCACGAGTTCATTATAAGGGCCGGCATGGTGACTACTATATCATGGTATGTGTTATTCACCTTCATAGGCTCCTTTTTATCTCACGGCAGTGAATTCATAGTTTGTTAGCTCTGATTTCAGAATCTGTAAGATAATTTTTTATTACCGTTTCCAGGTCATGGATATGCTTGGGCCAAGTTTGTGGGATGTTTGGAATAATAAGTCACACACGTAAGCTTCTTTTTCAAATTGATACTTTCTATTTGTTAATGAAGTGATCGATTGTGCCCATCTGACCTTAACTTATTTCCTTTCAAACACAGGATGTCTATTGACATGGTTGCATGTATTGCCATTGAGGCTATATCCATATTAGAGAAGATGCACTCTAGGGGGTGAGATTTATATCAATTCTGATGATGTTTGGTTTCCTTTCTACAAATATACATGATTTCTAATTGAACAACTCACACCTAGTTCTTGATGCTATCATTTTCTTATTTAAAGAGTTGAATCCCGATGGTGTGGAATGTGGGGGGCATCAATGCCCTCGACACCCTTTTACCCTATTATTTTTGTAGGGACCTCTTTCTAGCATGTGATGGAGGTGGTGAATAATATTTGGGTACTTATAGGTGCTATAGTTGAATAGCCATTGTTCTCTTCCCTGGACTCTCATCAACTTCAATGTTAAAAGTATGAGACAGTATTCCAGAGTTATTGCACTTATTCTGGTTAGGTAGTCACCTATAAAAAAAGCTTGGTAGTCAATGATAACACTTATAAAAAAAAAGGTAGTCAATGATAATAATGGAGAGTGTTCTAGTGGTCTCCCATCATTTCGATGTATGTGTGATTATTACGTTACTGCTGATATCATTGCCAGCTATGTGCACGGGGATGTGAAACCTGAGAATTTCTTGCTTGGGACTCCTGGGACTCCTGAAGAAAAAAAGCTATATCTTGTGGACCTTGGATTAGGTAAGTTGTTAAAATACCTTTCCCCTTTTGTGACATCTTATTAGCAGGTGAAATTGAAGTACTCCTTATACCGTGTTATTCTCTATATGTCTTGACATTACAGCCACCAGGTGGCGAGACAGTACAACTGGCTTGCATGTTGAGTATGATCAACGTCCAGATGTCTTCAGGTAAAATAGAACTCTGTATGTAACTGCAAGTCTACTTAACCATGCTTTCTGTGGACATATTGCATTTCTTATTTCTATATGATAATGTGATCCAGGGGAACTGTTCGGTATGCTAGTGTGCATGCTCATCTTGGTAGAACTGGTAGCAGGAGAGATGACTTGGAATCTCTTGCCTACACTCTTGTTTTTCTTCTCCGTGGTCGCTTACCATGGCAAGGATATCAGGTTCCAAAAATTCAAAATTCTGCGGTTTTAGGTTTTTATGTAGTTATGTTTGTCCTTCTGACATGATGTCTTCTTTAGGGAGATAATAAAGGATTCCTTGTATGCAAGAAGAAGATGGCCACTTCCCCAGAAGCTCTTTGTTGCTTTTGTCCTCATCCTTTTCGACAGTTTGTTGAGCATGTAGTAAATCTGAAGTTTGATGAAGAACCTAACTATGCAAAGTATATCTCCCTCTTTGATGGGATTGTTGGTCCAAATCCAGATATCCGGCCAATAAACACTGATGGTGCTCAGAAGGTACTTTTGACATTCTTTGTTGTATAGTTTATTCCATGTTGAGGTTGAAATTTGTCTAAAGATTACTTATAAAAAAAAAAATTGTCTAAAGATTAAATTTTATGTTTTCTTCTTTAAAATCATTTGAGTTTCATGTTTTTCCCTTGAAATTTTTGTGGGGTAAATACTTCTGTGTTTTCTGACAGTTTCATTTTTTTTTTAATTCTTTCCACTTCTCCACTGAAGTTAATGTAATTGATTCATGGCACTTTTTTTGGTTGTGGCACAGCTCCAAAATGAAAAAAAGCCTAATCAGCATTTGGAGTGTATGCTTAGTAGGCCACATCACACACTTTTGTTGGTTGTTAATTTGGCTTAGTTTTCAAATCATGTGACACAAAAAAAATTATTACATCAGCCACTTCCTGCACTCAGTAGACAGTCAAGACCAAAACCCAAAACCAAGATTTTTGGAAAACACAATGACCGATTTGATATGCTTAATTTTCAAGGGAACAACAAACTTGATGTTGTGTAATTTGTTAGGCATAATTTTTTTTTAAGCCTTTGTTTTGAATTCGCGTAACATATGCCTACTTGCTATTTTGAAGCTTATATGTCAGGTTGGACATAAGAGAGGACGATTGACCATGGAGGAGGAGGACGATGAACAACCTAAAAAGAAGATTCGAATGGGGATGCCTGCAACCCAATGGATTAGTGTTTACAATGCTCGTCGGCCTATGAAGCAAAGGTATGCGGTTGAAGTTACTCGTTAAGCTCATTAAGTATGTGGCACTAGGGTGAGAGGTTTATTTTTTCATCTCCTGTTGTAGATATCACTATAACGTGGCAGATGTAAGGCTCTCCCAGCACATTGAGAAAGGAAATGAAGATGGATTATTTATTAGTGGCGTGGCTTCATGTACAAACCTCTGGGCCCTTATCATGGATGCTGGCACTGGCTTTACAGCACAAGTTCATGAACTCTCACCCTACTTTCTTCACAAGGTTGCATGTTTTTTATTTGCATCTCGAACAGTTGTCTACCAAATATAAAATCATGCATAGTTAACTGCAGTTGCATTTTTGTGCCTTAACTATGCTGTAGCAATGTTAATAGTAGTGCTTATAGTAATTGAAGTTTGTGCGAGTCATTAAATTACTTTCCTCTAAATTCTAATTCTGTGAAGGAATGGATTATGGAACACTGGGAGAAGAATTACTACATCAGTGCAATAGCAGGGGCAAACAATGGGAGTTCATTAGTTGTAATGTCTAAGGGTTAGTCCAAGCATCTTAAGTAACAGTTTTAAAAGAATTTTATCTGCAAATCTTAACTTCTATCGTGCCATTGAATTTAGGGACACAGTACTTACAGCAGTCTTATAAAGTCAGCGAATCATTTCCATTCAAGTGGATCAACAAAAAATGGAGGGAGGGGTTTTACGTTACTGCCATGGCCACTGCTGGGAGTAGATGGGCAATTGTTATGTCTCGTGGGGCAGGATTTTCTGACCAGGTTTGGTTGGGGATAATTTGGATCTCTGTTTACTTGAAATACCATATGGTAGCACTGAAAAAAGATAGATGATTTATTTTATTATTATTATTTTTCCAGGTTGTGGAACTAGATTTTCTCTATCCTAGTGAAGGTGTCCATCGAAGGTGGGACAGTGGTTACCGCATTACATCAACTGCAGCGACTTGGGACCAGGCTGCTTTAGTTCTAAGTGTTCCTAGAAGAAAACCGGCCGACGAAACTCAAGAGACTCTCCGAACTTCTGCTTTTCCTAGTACACACGTCAAGGTGAACTATTTGGATTGATCATTTTCCCTATTTTCTTCCCATCCACCATTTATTTCTGAAACCAAAAGTTGTAAATGGTGTTTATGCAGGAGAAATGGGCAAAGAATCTTTATATTGCATCTATTTGTTATGGTCGAACTGTTTCTTGAACTGCCAAAGATCTGTTGGGGTGCCGCTTATGTTACTTTGGCCTCTCACTTCTATGATCAATGAACCGGCTCATAATATCTACTTCTCTCTCCTGGGAACCAAAGATCCTGTCAAGGCAAATTTACTGATCATGGCATTTTGGAGATGATGTATGCTAAACTCTTCTTTATTGCCGCCATCACATAGCATCTGTTACAAACACCTGTGCACTGTCTTTAAATTGAATCAAAATGCTTATGAGGCTGATTTTAAATCATTTATCCACCTGCAATGGGAGTTACTCTTACCTATCATTTCAAAGTCGGTATAGTTTTGAACAATAGTGTCACAGTTGAAGGCATGTGCACAGGGCATTCTAATTGTTGATGGTATTTTGGGATGTACAACTATGATTTTGCTGTGGGCTCTGGACATTCTCAGTTGTTCATCCTGTACTTAATCCTTCCTCTTTTTTTTTTTGGTTCTCCTTTTTGGACCTGTAGATACTTTCTGGGATGCCAGAATTTGATTTGAAAGAAAGTGGTTGTATACTTGGGACATCAGTTTGTAATGATCTCTTTATCGTTATTGTTCTTCATGCTATAATTTTATTCCATACTTTTGTACCTTGCTTTGACGAGTATGGTGCATGAAGTACATGGCTTGTGTAAGTATATCAAGGTGCTATTTTTTTTGTCTGACACAATCATGGAAGTTGGTCTCCCCCCCCCCCCCCCCCCCTTCTAATGCATATCCATTTTCTTCCCCAGACAATTCTTTTCTCACAATCTATGACATGACCTCATTGGTTTTTATCATTTCGGTTTTGAACTGATAACTGGGTACATATTGTAGGACCAATTACCTGTTCAAATCCAGAGATCTTGTACTAGGTTTCTCTGTATTCGAACATGCAGGCAACCGCATATCTTATATTGTGTATATGTATAAATATACTGAGACATAAGTCATGCATACATATATGATCATTGATCATGCACATTCCATTTTACTGCCTAGGAGGTGGCAACAGCTGGCTATTTTCTGATGCAGTGATTTGTTAAAACTAATTGTTGTTAAATTAGAAAATTCTCAATTTTTGGCCTTTTTAAATGCATGCTAAGAGTTTAGATCGGTTGTGGGACACTGAATATTTATGTGCCTTACTGGTGTTTTATCTTCATTTACACAAGACTTGGAAATGTGAATTTGATATATTTTCAGTGTATTTTAGCATCAACGATTAGCCTGTAATGCTCGAGATCATGGAAGCAGAAACATAGAAGGCAAAGCTCCTTGTATTCCACTTGGTAAGTCCTGGGAGTATCACTGGGAACTGTCGTGAAGTTCTTTAATGTGCAGTTTGTGGAAGTATTTTTCTGATTGTTTAGAAGTTGAGTATGGTTGCAGAATGATTAATCAATTTCAATTTATATTCAGGTTCCACATGCGATTCTTTTGGCCTATTGCAAGCCTATCTTTACCCTGGTAAGCACCCACCTTTTATTTGTTTGCTTCTACCCAAAGATGGCTTTCATTATTTCTTGAAGAGAGTTTTTTTATAAGTAAAAAAAAAAAAAATGTAATGGATTCAAGGTCAGTTTGGATGTCACGGAATCTGACTGGCTATTGAGATCTATTCATGGTGGTTAAAATCCTCCATCCAGTCACGCTGTACTGAATTCTTTCCCGTACACGGTATGTCCTTAAACCCCCAAGCCCCAAACATCACAAAAGTATCATTTCCTAGATGTCATTATGGTGTGCTGTAAGAAAATTGACTTGTTTTATAGACACATCTAATATCTGAGCATCTTGTCAATCTTCACACAATCACTTGCATTTTTTTTTCATTTGATTACCAATTTCAGCTTTGGGGTAGAGCCATCTTGATGGATTTTTGGCCCTATGTACTTCAAAATTCAATCACATCAAAACGTAGTTCACCCATTTCTTTCTTAATTAGAAAATTGATATTTTTCAGGAAACTCGATCAATCTTCCTGTACCGGTGTAAAGCAAAAATATAAGTTATTGAAACAACATATTTATTTTCTAGGTTTACTGTTTTATTTTCTCAAAAAAAAAAAAAAAAAAGGTTGAGATATATTTATTTTCTATATTGGTTTTTAAACTAATTTTGATTTGTCGAGGCAACACTCTCCACTAAAATGAGTTAAAGCTTCTGAATATCTTTTATCGCTAGAATCACTCTTAAGGTTGTTTGGTTTTTAAATTCAGTTGAGCTCAGTTGAATTTAGGCTACTTTAAGCTTACTCTAACATTCAAACATATATTCTCAAATTATTAAATTTATTTCAACTCAAAATTTTCTTACATATGGGATTCATAATTTTTTTCAACTTAAAAATATCTTTATGTTTGATTCACAATTACTCATCTCACTACTACTAATAAAAAACTCAACTTAACATTCAAATGCAGCTTTAGGCGTTGCTTGACCTATGAACTTGGGTTTTTTGTTTTGTTTTTATGATCAATAAAATTTTATATATTAATAAATAAATGAAAAAAACTTCTGAATTTATCCATTAAGAGACCAGCATTAAAAAAGAAAAAAGGAAAAAAAAGAGAGCTAAATAATAATTAAAAAGAAATGAAATTATAGGGTGGCTAATCACCACACAAAGGGGTGGTCGCCAGTCGCCTGCCTTGAAGGGTAGCAAGAGTCGAGAGATCTGTCCCCCGGGTGTGGCGAAAAGAACCTTTTTTTATAGCCGCTTAAATACCCTGCCCAGTGCAATTTCAGACGATCAAAAGCGAACGTTATCATTGTTCAACGGTGTTTTCTTTAATGGGGAAATCATGTCTGTAGAACTCACTCTGGATGTTTCAGGCAACGACAAACTCCTCTGGTGTGATTTTGCTTTTGATTTATGATGTGCGTTATGATGATTCGCCGAATTAGCGTGCCCTCATTCAATGATTTAGCGGGCTTTTTAAAATAAACACGAGCCTAAGAAAAATGTCAGTCAGCTTCGCATAAATCTGCTATTTTTTAATGAAATATTATAATTATATTGGTTGATTTAAGAAGAATTACAAAATATTTGTAAAAGAAGTAACCATCCTACAACATCTTTTGATCTATGGGTCTGGTTGATGATATAACAAGCCGACTATATATAGATATATTTTTTTATGATATAACAAGCGGACTATATATAGATATAACAAACCGACTATATGGCTTGCACTTTTTTTAAAAAATAAAAATAAAAAATTGAATAAATGTGATTTACATGAAAAAAACTATTTTTTGAATGCTAAGACTTAATTTTTGTCAAAAGCAGTACACAAAACTTGTACACTTTTAAGACTAGACTATATTTAACATTACTTATTTTTTATTATATATAAGTAACCATATGGAGATAATTAATTCTCTAATCTGAGCAGCAAATCTCACAAATGACTTCGGGGCATAAGTAGTAGCTAGGGTCGAACGAAGAACCTCACTCCAGAAGTAAAGCAATACACCACATAATTTCCATGTGTATTGAGAACGTGCCAGCATCCGCATATAATAAATGAGAAATAAAATTGTAGTTACCAGGAATGAGGGTGGATGTGATTTGCCGTAATTGCTGATCCATGGGGGCGCCATTGCATCCCAACTCTTTCATCCATCCACATGTTTGCAAAGAGCAGGGTTTAAACAAAAAAAAGATAGGCATCCATCCTGGTATCCAAATATATTGTCCTTACATGTCTTAACTGCACTCTATTCTATCCATATTCCTCCTATATGCATAATACTAATCGGACAAAAATATAAAGAAGACAGGATCTGAAAGATTAGCCACAATATTTAGCACCGCACGCCGCATAATCTCCTCAAACGAACTCTCTCCTGGGTAAATACCGGAGTATCAGCAAAGCAAATCAGATCTACAGTGGTCTTTTGTTCCGATACACCATTGTGCAAAGTAACTGACTGAAACATATGAATGCCATTTAGTTTTAAAAAAATATATACGTACCTCAGTGTTGTCGTGATCGTACCGTATCAAGAAAAGACACCTGCAACCCCTTATATCATGCAGTCTCCGTTGGATTTCTAAAACATGGGCATCGTAGTAGATCAAGCAATCTCTTCTCTCCTAATATTCAAATGGCATCAAATTAGCAGCAATGCGGCCACTTCTGAGAAACCCAAAAATGAACAACGCATTTAGAATCACCTGGAAGCAGAGGACGAGGTCTCCTTCCTTCACTTTATGGCACTCTGAATGATCTAGAGGAATGGAACGTTGCCGCACTGCCTTTTTCACATTGACCCACTCGTCCTCCTCAGCACCAAATCCAACAAATCTGACACGAACTTCCTTCAGACAAAATTCATCAAATGATTTTAGGTAGGCAGAAGTGCACAATGACTGGCTGCTTTTTTAGTATTCATTATTCCTGGTTATTTAGTCTTGGTTCTTTCTTTTTTCTTTTTTATATTTGAGTGGGCATAGTTGCGGCTCAGGTGCTTCTCAGCCTTCTCAAACCCAAAAGCTCAAATAACCACACTGAAGACTTCGGTCATTATTGTGAATTTAGCATTCTTTCGGAACAATAAAGAAAAACAGGATTTAAAGACTTACAACTTCATCTGTACCAAGAAATCTGTGACCAATGAAGATATCAACATCATACCTGCAAAGCCAGATGACTGGATTCAAAGGTGGGCATAGTTTCAACTGCACAACCATACCCTCTGAAGAAGTTTTAGATTTGAAACCATAAGAGTCAGATTCTGTAAGGCTTACCACCACTTTGCCCTATCCTGCCCCAGAATGAGGCAGTTTAAACAAGGCCAGTTATTTGTTGATAACAAAAAGGCCTCGAAGACGAAAAGTAAGTTATGCATTTTTAGTTTATAAGTCCGTAAGTGTGCCTTCAAGCATTTCAGATGCCTCATGCTCTGAACATTTATGTGATTAATCAGCCAACCCTTTGTAGTTGAGATCAAGTCTACATTAAGTTGAATGAGTAAACCAAGTTTCATTTGTCATTTTTTTTTTTGTTTCAACAGACAATTTAATTGGTAAGTTCTACAGATTGGATTGGTCTTCAACCCATGACTGAAATAAACTATATTATGTTAATGCATCCAACGTAATTATTAACTTTCATTTCAGATGCCTCATACTCAGAAAATTTATGTGATCAATCAGCCAACCCTTTGTAGTTGAGATCAAGTCTACATTAAGTTGAATGAGCAACCAAGTTTCATTTGTCATTTTTTTTTTTGTTTCAACAGACAATTTAATCGGTAAGTTCTACTGATAGAATTGGTCTTCAAACCATGACTGAAATAAACTATATCTTAATGCATCCAACATGGTAATATTAAATGACCAGCTGAAAGTTTAGAATGATTAAGTAATTAAAAAAAATCCTATTGTTTGCCATATGTATGCTTACCATGCCCCATCCTTTGATGACCTTGCCTCAAATTCCAAATCTGATAAGTCTGGGATCCTCTCTCCTGCTTTTGAACCATCTTCTGTGGAAGATCACAGAGAAACAGTTCAATATCATGAGATCTTATTTGATATATTATCTTGGTGGTCATTGAAAAGAAACAAAGATGAAAAAAACTTAAAAAATTTATTAAGTCGAAATTCTAACTCATCTACAAAATAACATATAGTAAGGCACCCAGTGAAAAAGCAAAAGCCATTTTTGAAAACACGATGACAGCCAATATGGACTGATAAGCAAAAGCTAGACATTAGCACTGTCCAGAGTTGCTACATGTCCATCCCTACATCCTCAATTCAACTAGGTTACTTAAGGAGCATGTTTAGGATCACTGTCATATATCATAGAGAAGGTTCTACAAATATTTATTTTTTTGATAGTTTAACCAATTAAAGGTTAAAATATGAAACAAATAAACGAGACCAGGTAAGGGCCTGGCAACAACACTGAAACATATAGAATGCACATTCTACAGCATAGTAGAGCAACTAAATAGCAAAAAGGTTATTCAACAATGGCATAGGCAGTTTAGCATGGCATTATTGGCTATATAATGCATCATAGGATAATCCATTCATCCCGTCCCCCCTTCTCCCTTTTCACATGTACATTAAGCAACTCAATGTTTCTTTGCTTCAATGTGTATTTATTATTTTATCTTCTTTCCATCCTCTTTTCTGAGTTAGAAGATATTGCTTTACATGCACCAACAATATTTTCTGATATCAAGGCATCATGAGTTCAATACTAATTTAGTCCACATGCTTTCCATAAACCATTTCTTCAAAAGCAAACAAACAAACGAACCTTGCATAATTCTATGGACAAAACACAAAAGAAGCAGTAAGCATTTATGCTATGCAACGAACCTTTTGGTATTTGTGAGATTCCATTAGTCCCATTTGAAGGGCTAACTTTTGGGAGCACATGCATGTTTTTGGGTATATCTTTCTGTCGATTTTGGAACCAACTATGTACCTAAGATATAATCAAAACAGAGAGGTGGTACCCAAAAAACATAACAAAGAGAAAACAAGCCTTGATGGCAGCAATCAAATAGTAATAATCTACAGTAGACGTACAATTTTTTTTTTTTTTTGGGGGGGGGGGGGGGGGGGGGGGTGGGGGGACAGAAACTAGAAAATGAAATAACCTCAGTCCATTTAACAATAGGTTTCCCAGCACGACCAGACGAGCGACTGCAGAGAAATAACATGCCAAAGTGAAAGGCTTAGCGCCTATACAAGCAAATTTAGGAAAATATATTACATACGTATCACAGCTCTAACCAAGCAATGAAATTTAATTAGTGCAATTAAGAGGACTTACTTGAACCTTTTTGCAATTTTTTTACAAAATTCTTGGTTAAGCAACTGTTCTTCTGATTCCTCTAGCATTGTCTCCATTTTATCAATCTGTTTGAAAGGATAGGGACAGATACAATTGCAATGCTTTTTAGCAGACTCCATTAACCAAACGAAAACATATACTGACAGTATTTTCAACAAAAAATCTTGAAACTAATGACCGCAAAGCTTTTGAAATGCCTTAAAGACAGAATTGACAGTATTCTTAAGAAAAGTTAAATGTTCTCCTGATTGCATCTGCAATTCCCCCCTCATTGCATAATGTCTTTGCACAACATTAGAAAACAATGCTGACCATGAACTAGCTAATCAAAGTGCATAGCCAAAAGGCTTGGCCATTTGGGACTCTAATCATTCTTTTATGAACAAGACTCTGTAATCAAAATAAAACACCATATGATAAGCACATAAAAATTCATTGCAACTTCACAACTTTACACAATGACAAATCCAAAGGATAACTGAGCTCAAATTCATTGCAATTCAGACTTGTTCATAACAACATACAATCAAATTTTTCACAATAAGCTAGAATTTGGACCTGATGATTGTAGAGTGATGAGTTTTTAACATTATGATATAGAAAACCGAATTTTTTGTATAACACTTTAAAGGCCATGATTTCCATGCATTCATCCATATACACGAGAATGCTAAGTCATATTTTCTGAGCTTAGCTATACAATTCACAAAGAATTAAGATAATTAGTCAATGCCAAAAGGTATTCTGCTAAACAGAAGCTACAATCAAGACATCACGATCATGGAATTAGACCTCTAAAAGCTTAATTCATAAAAAAGACCGTCAAATGCAGCACATGTAATTTACAACAATCGTATCCAGTTCTAACTAGATCCAAGATACTCATGTTCCTGTGCTAACAAGAAACAGAGAAATTAGGGCATCCCAACCACAATTCAATGAAGATTCTCATTTCTTGAAAGTAGGACCTACTTGTGTTGGAGTCTACAAAATAAAATCATTTATACTCGCGCATCTGTTCTAACATTTTTGCATAATTAAAGAAATCAATAGAAACAGACAACGAAATAAAAACAGCTACATTTGCATTATAAAGAAGAAAACCAAGAAAAAATAGGAGGTAGGGATTACCTCAGGCTTTGTAAAGCCTGAAAAGACGTGCCGTTCTCTTGGACGAAGAAGACGGTCCATGAAACCTCCCACTCACTCTCTCGCACTGTATGAAAAAACCCTAACTTTGAATATGCAACCTCTCTTCCTCGCACCGTCTCTTTAGATATGAAGAAACCCTATAGAATTAGGCGGTTTTATTTAAACAAATGCTTTATTTTTATACATTTCTAAACTTTTTTCTATTTTCAATTTTTACGTTCAGTTTGCTGGTACGAACAAAAACCTAAAAAAGGACACACAAACTACCAATTCATAGAGCGATGAACGACGAACAATTCCCTGTGGTCGTCTGCTGCTGACATCGGAATGTGTGTAAATGTATAGTCACGCGACAGGTCCAAGTCCAGCCCATTATGGTATCGGGCTCTTCACATTTACATGGAATGAATTTGATCGCAATGGTAAGATATTACTATTTAGGAGGAAACATAAAATAAATAATTATTCGAAAAGTATTCTCCAAGCTAAACTGAAAAACTTTGTTTACAATTTGAAAACTCAACACGAAATTAAAAGATTAGGTGTGGGCGGTTATCTGCCCGGACTAGACCCAAGTGGGTAAAAAAAATTTGTATATGTCTGGATCCGGTTTTTAACCTGGGTGGGTCCTTTTAACGTCAAAGAGAAGGCCCGATAGGTGATTTCACTTGGGAAGCTGTGCAAGGTCATGTGGGCCTTGAACGTCTCCAGGTGTTCCAGTAGGTCTTTAGGCCCGTCATACACCTCCATCTGAGAAACTTTAAATTTGGGTGGAAGAGATACCGACATGACTCTAGTGCTGTATGGTAGGTTGGTGGTGACGAGGTGCATATTGCGTCTTTCCTCTTCCACTGTGGAGTTTGCAGGGACCCGTAGTGAATCCACGTGCTCGATGCCGCTAGATTCTCCTCCTCCCACCAACTCCTCGTTGGTTTGCTTGAGCGCTGCGTTCTCTTGGTGGAGTGCTCTTGTTTCCTACATCAACTTCCTTATCGTCTCCTCCATTCCTGCGAGTTTCGCCTCCATTCCCTCATCCTGGTTCTCTTCTCCCTGTGTAGTTAGGGACCGTATTGCTGCCGGCATGTGAAGTACACGTTGTTTATGGAAAATATTTCACAGGCAATGCTACTGTTGATGTCATGTTTCGCAGCTCGAGCAGTACCACGGTAGCCAAGCTCACACCACTTGCAACTAAGAGGAAGAAATGGGGGCTCCAGTGACTTCAAGGGTCACTCTGATGTCAAAGTTAGTAAATAATACTCGAGTGATGGGGAAAACTTAGAGAACTAGAAAAATGGTGAAAGGTTTAGAGAGCCATCCAGTGGGAGGCATGATTGTTATTTATACATGGCTTGAACCCGACTGTCGAGGGAGATCGTGGTGTGTCAGGTCATACCTGGGTCAGATCTGCTACCACTTCCCCCTTGCCGTGACAGTGTGTTAGGCCACGTCTCAGATTGCCATGGGAGATCGTGGCATGCCAAGTCATGCTTGGTTAGACTTGTTGCCACCATCCTGCCGTGGTAGGGTGTCTAGTTGTGATTGAGCCGTCCTACGTACCTCCAACAACACGTTGTTGCGTGTTAGGTTCCCTGACACGCATTGAATGTGACGTGTCTCAAGTTTGACGTGCTCGCAATCGAACACACCCAGCCGCCTGCATTCAGCGGCGGCAGTCTGCACTATACCTTATGGCAGGGTTCGGTAGGTTACCAAGTCCCAAGGTGGGAGTCTTGGTGGTACCGAGCTCGGTGTCAAAGCCTTTCCGGATAGGCTCATGGTTGTGGGCTCGGTACACGAGCTCCCAATTTGGGCTTCTAGCCTGCTTTGGGTCTTCGCCTGAAGGGCCTGAGGTCTCCGTATCTTGATCTCTTTGGGCTTAGGCCCCCTCATACATGTAATTCGTTATATATACTTTACAACAAAATATCATTTTATAATATATTTATTTATCTTGATAAATCTATTGTGTTGCAATCTTGGTTTACATTATATTTAGATATGAAGTTATTATATTCTCAAGTTAGTGTGTACGTAGAGCACATCATTCATATTATTTAAATAATAAAATTTGATTTGTAAGATATCAAATTTTAAAATTTATTTTTCAAATCAAATTATGTTATGTAAGTAGTTTACTAGGTATGTTTTACAAACCGATTTTTAGAATAAAATTTTTCTGTGTTGAGAAGTGGGTTATGTATATTAGTTATGGTAGTGGGTACAATTCATGCTTATGTACCTATGTGGAATTCAATACATAGTACGTGTATATATATATATATATATATATATATCTCGAAAATTGCAATGATGAGCTGAAACTTCAAAGGATATTAGGTACGTCTCTTAACCACTTATTTGACATTTAAGACAGAAAAAATGGGAAACTTTTACTACTGTCGATCGGGTATGAAATGGTGATCGAGTTGAGCCAGTATCGTGTTTAAAATCAAAGTTATCGCCTTCAAGAAGTACGTATATCATGCATGTGCCTGCATTGTACGTACCAGAAAAAATACTTAGAAAACTGATCCAAATTCATTCGACTAATCTCTGAGCTGTTTAATTAGGAGTAGGAATGCATGAACGAAAATGACTTTGAAGGTTCAAGAACGAATTGAATGATTCAAGAATTACTGCATGACTACGTAGTCTGTTTATATATATATATTAATGATGGCCTCCAACATTGAATATATGCAAACTATGGTCCTGTATATGACTTTGAAAATAAAAACATTATGATATATATATATAAAAGAAGCAGGTCGATCAAGTGGCAAGGTCAAGATGACTAGGTCCAAACCCACTACTGTAGTTTTCAGATGATTTTAAACAATACTGGCCAAGTCGCCACCAACCATAGCCTACTAAGAAACCCAAAAAGTCAGAAAATCGATTAGTTTCGTTTGAATAGGATTATGCTGTTCAAAATCCCAAACCACATACTATATAAATAAAAAATAAAAAACCAAATCGGTGAGTACTTTGAAAATATTTTGGACACCATTTAGAAAGTAGTTTACATTTGTCTCCAATTTGTCACCCATTAACTAGCTAATTTATAAATACTGTTATGAATTTTAGGAATGACGAGTGTAGAGGGATAAAATGCACATAGCCTATAAATTGGGCTCAGTCCACCAGACCACCATCAGAAACATAAGAAGAGACAATAAAGAGACAAGAGAGCACGTAAGTGTCTGACCAATTAAAGCAAGTCAGACACGCCAAGGAACAAGTCATATCATGACAGGAAGCTTAAGAATATGCCAGATAGAAAATAGGCCGATGAGGGAAACTGACACACGCAATAGAAGGATATATATATATATATATATATATATATATATATATATATATAAAGCACACAACCAGAGAAAGTGGATTGGACAACTTCTCACTTAGACTCAACTCTCCCTCAATTAGATCTTTTTCTTCAACCAGCCTCTCAAGGAAGACAGTGCCTACAATAGAAAGATCTTCAACTTTCTCTATACAATGAGATATGAGAAACTATGAGTGACTGTAAATAGATATATTGTAGTAGAGACTCTCCTCCCCAAACCCTCGTAGACGGCCTGTTGCTGAATTACGTAAATCTTGTTATCCATCTTTCTTTACTTTTCCTACACTTATTTTTCATTCATTATTATGGACGTATGAATCGCCACCATACAGCCGCACTGGAATATAGTCGGGAGCTCCAAATAACACACATTGGAGCACTGTCAGCGTAGAGTTGCCCAGACTCACGAAACACGATATCAACAACAAGAGTTCTCAAAACTGCAGATTTTTAGTATTGATTATAACCTCTGAGTTATGATTTATATAAATAAATTTTCAATGGAGTCGGATTTGATATGGTAAACTCAGATGCATGTATGATTGAATGAGCCAACGACGTTAAAGAGTTGATTAAATATATATTTCAAGAAAAATTATTCGTATCAGCCTCTACCGCAGCACACTCAATGTATTGAGTTTAAAAAAAAAAAAAAAAACTCATGTAGGATGTGCTGCGACTACAGACTGATGCATAGTCGGGTTCATATTTCAAATGGTTGTAACTTGGACTTGGGAGATCATTCTTTGGGTAAATTGATCGTACCCCAAAATCGACGCAAGTACTGAACAAGTAATTATGGGCATCAATGGAAAAGACATACATTGACCTCGGCCTCAAGCCCGGATGAAAGTAGAAGAAGAGGAGGTAAAAAAAAAAACCAAAACCTCATCCAGCTTTTTAAATTTCGTTTGTATAGTGAGATGAGATAAAATGATTTTAAATGAAAAATAAAAGTTAAATAAAATATTATTATAATATTATTTTTTAATATTATTATTATTTTAAAATTTTAAAAAAATCAAGTTCAATCTAGAACTCGAAATCTAGATTTTAAAAAACTCATATTTATTCGAGTTTCGGTCCGGGTATATCAAGATATTTAGACTAGAACCCGGATGATCAATTTTAGAGACGAGACGAAATGAGATGAAACCGTTTCTATATCCAAACAAATGATCAGTGCCTTCGAAAATATTGATTTTGACTTTGACGAGTTATGGAGCTTCTTTGTACTGTTTGTAGGACTGGCTCAATGGTAAGGCCATTTAGGCCCTTGTCTAAGACCCCCACTTTATGTAAGACCTCAAAAATAAAAATAAGATATTTTTTAAAAATTTCTTTAAAAAAAATAAAAATCATTTCATTAAATAAAATTTTACAATATTTTTTTTATATTTTTTAATATGTGCAAGGCTCCATAATACTAAATCTAATATTTAATACAATGAATTATTTATATTTTAAATAATTTTTTTAAGAACTTGTTAAATTGAGATACAAAATTTGTATTGAGGACTCAATTTACGTTGTTGTATTAAATATAAATTTTAAAAAAATATTATTTAAAGATTTTAAATAAAATATTATTTTATCAAAAATTTTATAAATTATTCTATAATAATTTATATTTTATTGTATTATAATTACGAATAGTTTACTTAAATTTTATTTTAAACCTTAATTTATATTTAGCCGTCCTGATTATATGCAAGAGAAAGATACACAAATCATTTTCACAAGTACATTAATTACGTGAGGAATATTTTTATAAAATAATTTATAAAAATAATATTGTTTTATATAAATACTTTTAATTTTAAAAATAGTTGTAATAATGACTGTAGGATAATAATAATTATTATTTATACAACAATTAAGCTAAAAAACTACTTTAAAAATAATAAAAAATTAATTGGAAACAGGGAGGGAGGAGGCCCGAGGGGTCCATCCTTCGAGAAGACGGAAGGGTGAGCGCCCCCGGGTCAACGAGATGTGTATGCGGTAAGCCAGGTGCCGCAACAAGACTAATGTGAAAACGGTGACCTTTGTCTTAGACCCCTTGATATAAGGATTTCAAGGGTCCTTTAAAAAAGATGACTTTTGACCATCTTACTTTTCTTGATAGATAAACTTGCGTGGAAGTCTAGATTATATTATAAAAATGAGAAATTTTATTTACACGTTTTACTTAGAGATTGTATGTATAGGTTGTTTATTAAATGAGAAAAATATTATTTTAAGAGAAATAATTTTATAATTTTAAAAAATTTTAAAAATAAAATTACCTAGACTTATATTGCAGTCTCTAAATGTAGACTATATCTAACATTGCTCTATAAAAATAAAAAATAAAAATTATCACAGTTAGTAAGCGTAAACACCGAAACATGATTTTTCTTGGATGCAAACAAAACATAATAGAATTTTTTGAGTTAAAAAGTAAACTTGGAAATAATTTTAATGGGCCATGAGTCATGACGGACTAAGATTATGATTTAATAGCAGCTAGTATATCTTTCCGAAAGTCAGATTATTTATTTTCTGAGCTGTGGGCTGTTGCCTACTTCGCTAGCATGCCGGATCTGACCAAACAACAAAATAAAGACATTCAAATTCAAGAATAGACAAACCGCTCCTCCGTGGTGCTATCCTTACCGTACACGTCCTGATCAACAACCTTACCACCGACTCTCAAAGTGAAAAGCATTTCGGTGGGTAACCCCAAACACGGGTTGGGCAAGTCACTCGAGTTTTAGAATTAGTGGATGTTAATTTGATTAAATTTTTAACTTTCGGGATATGACATTTTATTACGTTTCTGAATTCCACGGCAATTTATTCTATTGATATTGACCAGATGGTAGATTTCCTTTTTTGACGGTTTTATTTATTTGTCAATATTTAATAACTTAACATTATGTTTATACATAATATTAAAATATTTTAATCTAACATATAAGTTATCCCTTACATAACTTAAACTCATGACGTAATCCTTACACTAATTATTAAATATTCAATCATAATTTCAAAAGCTGAAAAAACACATTTACAACGTACAACTATTTTTTCTCGCAAGAGAGCACAAATAGAAGAATTTTATTATTTATAAGTAAGTTTGCGTACTAATCTATGTATTAATATTATTGTCTTCATATTTTAAATTTAAATTAATAATATTTTCAATAAAATTTAATTTCCGATCAATTATACATATATTAGTATGCAAAATCCATTTTTTCTAAATTAGAAACACAGTAGTGACACCACACCAGCACCTGCCCCTTTCTATCAGCTGGTTATTCTCTCTCTCGATTTTAAAAACGCGGAAACGAGTCTCCGACTCTCCCGTCATAAGTATAACGTGGAATGATATTTTATTTTGCCTGCCCTTTCACGTTCCTTCATTATGATATTGGTGGAAAGACACTGTATATTATTCTGGCACGCACAAGAAAACACAGTAACTTTATAATCTCAATTCCCCTGACAACACCATTATTGTAAACTAGGAAAGAATTCAAAGTAAAATAATATGATCTTGATCTGGGTTCGTTGAATAGAATTAAACACGCGTGTAGTCCACGTTATTTTCTTTCATCTTGAAATCCAACTCCTTTATTTTCAACCCCACATGCAACGACACAACTAATAAACAAGAGAAAAAGAGAGGAAAACGAGGATATAAAAGGAGGGTTGCGGTTTTTCGTTTCTGCAAAGCTTTCTGCTTGTTATTTTGACTCTCTGTTGGTTTTGGGTATCGGAGGAGTTAACATTGATGGATAAGGCAATGAAGGAGATGAGGAACGGTACTGGTGATTCAGTGATGGATGTGGAGGGTAAGTCTGGTTTTGGAGGGGGTGTTGAGGACGTGTACGGTGAGGATAGTGCCACAGAGGATCAGCCTGTCACTCCCTGGACTGTCTCAGTTGCAAGGTGAGAATGAGACGCAGAGATGAATGGCAGTAATATGTCGTTACTGTTTTATTTGTTTGTATGCATTTTGATTTAAATTGTTTTTCTTTGTAATGTTTGGCTGTTTTGTCTGTCTGCACATATATGGGACTTCGAGTTTTGACACTTTTGTCGATGGTTTTCTTAGATCTCCTTAGAATTTATTTTTTCTCACTTCTTTTGATTGATTCTTTAATTATTTCTTCCTGCCAAAGGAAAAAAATATCGATTTTAATTTCTCCATTGTTTGCATTAAGTTATTGTTTGCATTAAGAAAAACGACCGAAGATTTTGATTGATCTGGCAAAGCTTTTCATTTGGTCGTTTTATGCAAATATTGTTTTGTCGTTGGACTTTCTGATGAGCAAGTGAGAGAATAAAGTCTACGAATCGAATGCAAGATATATCTTGATGAGAAATTTCTGATCTCTATTCATTTCACCTTCATTTTCATACTTTCCTCGCAATTTTCTCAACAAAATTTTAAAGTACATGGACTGGCCGTCCTTAATGGTGCTTACTTATCCCAATCATTCTGATTTTTGTTTCTTCTGTGCCTTTTCATTTCTTGCTTGATAATGGTATAAAGAACCGGAACGATCTTGCAAAAGTTGATTTTTTTTTTTAATGACTGTATGTTTTCAGCGGGTATACCTTGCTGCGGGATCCACGCCACAACAAAGGGCTTGCCTTCAATGGGAAAGAGAGAGATGCTCACTACTTGCGAGGTCTTCTGCCTCCATCAATGCTTTCTCAGGAGCTTCAGGTTACTTGAATGACCTATTTATCTTACTCATACAATCAGTGTTTAACACCATAATGGTCATTGTTTTGGTTTTGGTTTTGGTTTGCTAATTGGATAATTTGTGCTTATTGCTTTTTAGGAAAGGAAGTTAATGCACAATCTTCGCCAATATAAAGTTCCATTGCAAAGGTACATGGCCATGATGGATCTTCAGGTAATTTTTCATTTGCCTAATTCACATTGGTTTTAGAACAGTCAAACATACCTGAGACAATGAACGATGCTCTTCAGTATTTCAAAATCAATCCAAATCAAGTCACAGAAGGGGCTTTAATTTTCAATTGTTAAACCACGGTTTCTTTTTTATTCGAGTTGATTTTCTCTTGCCCCCTCTCCCTCGAGGCCCTACTCTTGAGGAAGTAATTTGGATCAAGATTTGTCTTTGAGATTTAAATCTGGAAATGAGTGGTGCTAATCTTGTTTCATAGGTGCTAACAATATTTAAGCAACTCCTACTGAAGCTCTGTTTTAACTTTGTTGTGTTCTCCAGGAGAGAAATGAAAGGCTGTTTTACAAGCTTTTGATCGATAATGTTGAGGAATTGCTTCCAGTTGTGTACACTCCAACTGTTGGTGAAGCTTGCCAGAAATATGGAAGCATTTTTAGGCATCCACAGGGACTTTACATCAGTTTGAAAGAGAAGTATAATTTCTGAAGGCATTTTTTGTTTTTAATCTTCTGCACAGCATTGAACCAAATAATGATGAATGGTCTGTCAATTTTTTCAGGGGTAAGATTCTTGAAGTCTTGAAAAATTGGCCGGAGAAGTCTATTCAAGTTATTGTCGTGACTGATGGTGAGCGTATATTGGGGCTTGGTGATCTTGGCTGCCAGGTATGGTACTACATCTGATTCAGTTTGAATTTGATATCTATAAAGATAAATTATGCGTTGGATTTCATATAATCTCTATCTCTTTGCTCACGGCTGAGTTTTTAAGCAACTTCTTTGACATGATTGTTTCATGTTTATCAGGGAATGGGGATTCCTGTCGGAAAACTTTCTCTGTATACAGCGCTCGGAGGAGTTCGTCCTTCAGCAGTAAGCCCTATTCCAACTGCTCTCCCTTTTGTTTCAAGATGTTTGTTCTTATGTTATTTTAAACTAGATTCTCGTAATCGTGAGTTTAAGGCAATATATGGCCACACTTCTCTATGACGATGCGGTTCGATGAGCTCCTCTTGTGGAGACTTGAATGTTTTGTTAATTCAAATAGAACTTAATTAGTTGTTTTATCAAAAGGTTGACAAATTAATAGGACCTTTTTAATTATAACTTTCAAAGTAACTTTTCTATTTATTGTCTACAGTGCTTGCCTATAACCATCGACGTTGGCACAAACAATGAGCAGCTGTTGAAGGATGAATTTTACATTGGGCTCAGGCATAAGAGGGCAACTGGGCAGGTTTCATGATATTCTTGTCTCCTTCCCATCTCAGTTAACTGCGTTTTTTTAAATATTTTATTATAGAGGTGGTTTTTCTTTCTTTTGATTTAGGAATATGCAGAGCTTCTAGACGAGTTCATGAGTGCGGTTAAACAGAACTACGGGGAGAAGGTTCTAATACAGGTCTTTATCATTTTTCAACCAACTGTTTCAACCAACTGTTTCGTACTTCTTTAAAGTTTTGAGTTTTGTTCACATGGCTATCCTGTTATCTTAATGTTTAATTTTTCTTCCCCAGTTTGAGGATTTTGCTAACCATAACGCATTCGAGCTGCTGTCACGATACCGTTCATCTCATCTCGTCTTTAATGATGATATACAAGTAAGGCGTTCAGAAACTTTTTGACTGCTAGCCATTTTGTTTTCAATTTCGTAATGTTGCTCTAAAGTATAACCCCTTCCAATTTGATTCAGGGCACAGCATCTGTGGTATTATCAGGGATTATAGCAGCCCTGAAATTAGTTGGTGGAAGCTTAGCTGACCACACTTTTTTGTTCCTCGGTGCCGGAGAAGTGAGGCTCAAATCCATCTACCTTTGAAGCTTTTATTGTTCACTCCTTTTTATTGTGGAATCTGGGTTCCTTTTCTTTCATTGCTGAAACTAAGAACAAGTTGAAAGTCATAATTCAATTGTTTCACTCTTGTTGGATTAACCTTCTTTAGTCTTCATCCAAAATTTCAAGCAACGTTTAACTAGATGAGCCCATGCTTTCCTTCTTGTTGCTTTTCTGATCCCTTTATCTATGTATACATCACGAATGGTACCAGTTATTCTTATTAATGTTCATACATACACTACTGGTTCTCACTTTTGTCCCTTGTCTATTGAAGGCTGGAACAGGTATAGCGGAGCTCATAGCACTTGAGATGTCAAAGCAGGTATGAACTTCTCCATCTAAACCATTTTATGTTCTATTCAGCAAATAATCAGTCATTGAGTTTTATTTTCCTCACAGACAAAAGCTCCACTAGAACAAACCCGCAAGAAGATTTGGCTTGTGGACTCAAAGGTAATAGGAACCTCATCTGAAGTTCATGCCTGGCAAGGAAAAAATAGTTTTTCTGTTTTTTTTTTTTTTTTTTTTTTTCCTTCTTCTTCTTGGCATTTTTCCTATATCCTGTTTGCCTTTTCTTTTCTTCTTTATCTCACTTATAACAAGTATGCTAATTTTGTTGCAGGGACTGATTGTTAGCTCCCGTAGGGAGTTACTTCAACACTTCAAGAAGCCTTGGGCTCATGACCATGAACCTGTTAAGGGGCTCTTGGATGCTGTCAAGGTGCGAAAATGTCTCGGATAATGCTTTATCTTTAGTAAGGGACCTCCGATAAGGAATTTTATGTCATCTTACATCATGATTCCAATGTACCAGGCAATCAAGCCTACGGTTCTGATAGGATCGTCCGGAGTGGGAAAGACTTTTACAAAGGAGGTTGTGGAGGCCATGGCATCTTTCAATCAGGTTCTCTTCCCCGCTCAATCTAATATATTTATATAATTTAACAGGAGTTGAAATTGATGCTATTTATCCCAAAAAAAGAGTCTGACATTGGCTTTCGATGATTGGCTTGTAGAAACCTCTGATTTTAGCCCTTTCCAACCCAACTTCACAGTCTGAGTGTACTGCTGAAGAAGCCTATGCATGGAGCGAGGTAAAACTCTCTTTTTCTTACGTTCTAATTTCAAGCTCCTCATTAATTGAATTTTGACCATTATTAGGCATAGAGCTGGAACTAGCATCACTCTTTTTATACTATCATAACTCTGTCCTCTGTGAATATACAGGGCCGAGCGATCTTTGCCAGTGGAAGCCCTTTCGATGCTGTTGAGTATGGTGGGAAGGTTTTTGTGCCCGGCCAGGTCCAAAACTTTATTATTATGCTATCCTAAATGAATTGATTCACATCAAATTTACATGGATATTAAGTGCTCACTAATTCATTTCATTCAGGCCAACAATGCTTACATCTTTCCTGGTCTTGGTCTGGGTTTGATCATCTCTGGTGCAATTCGAGTGCACGATGACATGCTTCTGGCAGCCTGTAAGTACATCTATAACGCATATATGTGGTTGGATGGTGTCTTTTAGCTCATGTATAAAATAATCTTACTTGTATATACACATAAAAAAATAAAAAAAATTATAGCATAGGAATCCTTTGAAAGTGGAACCTTCTCCTTACCTTTTCTGTTTGTTTTGTATGAACGGTATGGGAAGCTAGTTTCATGTTTTAAACCATTCTCATATTTCCTCTTCCAACAGCGGAAGCTTTGGCTGCACAAGTGACACGGGAAAACTTTCATAAGGGGCTGATTTACCCACCATTCTCCAATATCAGAAAGATATCTGCCCACATTGCTGCCAATGTCGCTGCCAAGGCATATGACCTCGGTGAGTTTCTTTCTCATATGTTCAGCCCAAACAAATGTTTCCTGCAACTTTTTAACATTGCTGTATAATCTGATTGCTGTATAGGTCTTGCTTCTCGCCTCCCTCGACCCAAGGATCTTGTTAAGTATGCAGAGAGCTGCATGTACAGCCCAATTTACCGAAGCTATCGTTGAAATCCCTCCATTTTGTAATCGGCAATTTCCCTGAGATTTTAACTTTTTATTTCCTTTTTCGTTTTTTGCCAGTGATTGGTTTTCCTTTAGTCCTCGATTCATAAATTACAGTTTATATCTGGATAACGAGTATTTTGTTATCCATTTTCTTCAAAGATAGAGGGAAATAAGCGATTTTTACTCCAGAATAATGACAATTTATTATGATTATATATCCGATGCCTATTGACTGATGTGTGTGGGACTGCCAATTCGGGCTCAACATGGGTGTGGCACAAATGTTAGATGAATACAACAAAAATATGTTCCATTGGATGGTTTTAAGTTGATGTTGGAAATTAAATTAAATTAAATTTCTGAAAGAATGACTATAGCTTTTAACATGCTTACCATCACATTTTCGCACCCAAATCTTGGGGTTATACATTTCAACAAAGCTCTTTATCCAATTATATGTTCCTCGGTATATGCTACCAGCTGAAAGTGTGTCTAAACACAGAGTTAAGGACGCATCGAACAAACTTTAACAGAGAGATTGACCCAAGCCATATACAATAATCTCACTACGTAGTGACTGTAAAATTCATTCTCTTATAAAGGGAAAAAAAAAAGTGACTAGAAAATTCAGAGAAGCACCTCAACATTTCACTGTTACTGCATGTCATCAGCAACTTGAGAACTCCTAATCCCCCAAAACGATCTTGGCTTCAACTTCTTATTTGTGGCAGTGAATAGCCAACCCATTTGGGTTTCACAAGTGGCACAGTTGGTGATCGTCCATGCATACCTGCAAAAATTTGTAAATTGTCAACTTTGCATCTATCATAGAACAGATTAAGGCCTCGTTTGTTTTCACATCTCTCAACTCATCTCATCTAATCATTACAACTTTCCGAAATTCTCACACAAAATAAAATAAACAATTCAACTTTTTTAAATCCCAAAACAAAAATAATTTTAAAAAAATATATTCTAACAATATTTTATTCAACTTTTAACTTTAATCTCAACTCATTTCATCAATCTCAACTCATTTCATCTGCGAAAACAAACGAGACCTAATTCTACATCTAGAGTTCTCAATAAAATATTTCCAAAAGTACACAGTCTCATCACAATTTACTTGTGGAAATTGCAGTTTTAATGAATGTTAAAGCACTTAGCATCTTGTTTGTCCCAGACAATTACACAGTAGGAAAAGACAGTGCTAATAAGGAGCTATAAGTTACATGCAGTGCAGAAAAAAGATATATGATAGCATACTAATATTTGAAAATTGGAAGAGACCATATGATTGCATTCTGTTTGGTTGACAGGTCTAAGGGAATCATTGAAAGAGCCACTGAAATGCCATCAATAAGCATGGCGTTACTCAAAGTAGAAATCAGAGGGGTTGTGTGATGGAAAAGTGTCACAGAGGCACCATAAAACAAAAAACCACAGCAACTTAACCAAAATCATACACAAGATATAATCATGACAGTCAAGGTCCAAAGGATGCACATTCATCCAGGAAAGCATTGTGCATATATGGCTACTGGGAAAAAAAGCAAGCAACAATGGTGGGGGACTCAATGTCAATACATTCAGTACCAAGCTTCCCTGCTTGCTTCTAAGGTTTCAGGCACTTGGCACAATCACATTGCTTATGAAGGGTGACATTGCCCAAGTAGATTTCTTCAAACAAATCACTGGGACGTAAGAACAAAAAGAAAAGGTAAGTCCATACCCAGGAATCCAGCTGTATTCTAAATGCGGTCGCCCCCTTTGCGCTAAGCCATTTGCTCTGTAGAGTGTCATTATTTCATGCACATAACCATGAGGGTTCACATAAGCACCAAGAGGACCTTCACTGGACATGACCAGCATATCACTCCGCCTTGCAATTACAGTCTGCATAATTGCATCAAAGTAAAAGGCAAGAATGTAATGAGTTGCTGCATATCCAGTTAGCAACAGCAAACAGAGAGAGAGAGAGAGATGTTTGGACAAGGATGATATATGACCTGACAGTTTTTACACTGAATAAGATTGACACTCTCAAGTAACTCAATTTCACGACGCAATCTATATGAAATTCCATCAATCTCCAGGAGCTCCTGCCTTGTAGATTCAGAAACAGGGATTTTACTGGCAATATAAAATGACAAAATATCGGGCTTCCGAACAAGGCCATCCATGCTGGGTGCCCCGACTATCCTTTTCCACATATCTGCGAAAATAAGTGTGGAAACACAAGTATCATTAACTGAAAAATGAGTAGACAAGGACCAAACTTATTGGCCTAAAGGCATAGCAAACAGGAAGAAATCATCGGTTTCAAAATATCTGAAAACTTTATACTGCAATTTTCCACCTAAACCAAGCATCCAAAGCTAAAATACCCTGGACTAAATGAGGATTTCTTTTCGGATGTTATTCTTACTCATCTAAGATTAACAAGGTTGGTTCTACAAAATTCAAGATTTTTTAGCAGATTTGTTTTCATGAATTAGAAAATCCGTCTTATACCTTCACAGACAAACAACAGAAATGTTTATAATAGTTTCAACCACAGTAGTGTCCTTAGACTTAAATTACAAAAACATTAGTGTCTTATGCTATTCAAATGGATGAACTTAAAGCGAAAGGCAAAAAGAATATAGGGGCATGAAAAGTCAAGGAAAATCACCTGCAGCCCTTTCAGCAAGGCTATAGGAGTCATACATACGGTAAACCCAGTAGGGCCAGAATGCTCTTGGAGCTCTGCGAACGTTGTTGAAGTCTGTTTTTTCCCAACAATGGTCTGGCTCTTCTCTTTTGCAAGATTGCCTTCCTGAAGTTGAGCTATTTCCCAATCCCAACTCAGCAATTCCAATTTGCTTCTTGTGGTCTGCATGCAATGATCCCATGGACTCAGAGTCATTCAGGGAAGGCCTTCTAAATTGTAGGTCTGACCCACACAAGAACTTGTCATCATCGCTACTAGTTGATTCATCCATTATATCACACCCATTAGAAGAATAAACTGCAGAATTGTGGATTGTCCTTTCTACAGGGGAGAGTGCACTCTCAAAGCTTCCTTCGGAGTTTGAGTCTGAAACATTTTCCTCATCTCTAGATTGATGCAATTTAGCATGAGAAGCATGTAAAGGCCGTGTACGTGAGGCTACATGGCTCCGAAGATTACTAAATGGAGTCAATTTTCCAAATGCATCACGTGGTGTCCTTAATGGTTGATCCTCCTGGATAATTTGGACCTCCCCGCATGGCTAAAAAGATGACAAATTCCCCAAATAAGCTCTTACAGTTAGACATATCGGAAAAGATAAAACATAAATAGTATTCAAGCCTAACAATATCCTTTTTTGGGTAAGTAGATGTAATATCATCCTAACCACTGCTTCCACATCAATCCAACGTTTCCTTAAACGAAATCTCTGCTGCCCACGAGTAACCACATTCAGAGAACCATCCTCTAACCGACGGTATTGCCGAATCTGTAAAAAGTGAGTTCAACGAGTTTAAGCTATTTGCATTAATAATGTATCAAACACTAGACCCCCAAAATCTAGCACTCCCAATGAAGAATACCACAGGCATAAAACTTCTCTAGCTCATATTAAAAGAGGCACTTTGCTAGCAGGCTTATAACTTCACTTTTTTTTTTTTTTTGGGGGGGGGGGGGGGGGGGGGGGGGGGGTGGAGGGAGGGACTTAATGAAGAATTGTGTTTGAAATTTGATTGGATATAAATGGACAAAACATGTTATATTGCAATTCTTATACGTGTATATAAATAAGATCTGCATACATATAGGTTACATCCCCATCAATTGAAAAAGGAAGAAAAAAAAGAAGAAAGAATGAGCTACAAGGTTTTGTAACTATACCTCTGCTGTTGTCCCAATGGTTGCAAACCTTATCCTCCCGTTAGCAGGATCCCTATGAACATGGACCTGGAAAAGTTTCAAAACGTCATCAAAACCTTTAGACAACAGCAAGAAAGAATCTCAAGGAGTGATAGAGTAAGTGAAAAGCAGTCAGGAGGTCACCTACCACACCAATTGTATAAGGAGCATCAACCTGGGTCAATGCTTTCTCAACGGCAGCTATAAAAACTGGCTGGATAACTCTTAAAGGAAGGGTGGCCTCTGGGAACAGAACAACTCCTAAGAAACATCACATGGATCCCCATTAGAAAAATCAATTAGGGGACAAGAATGAACAGGAATATGAAGGCATCCTCAGTAATGGTGGAGAAAAATTTTAATAGCCACCAGGTAGGTACTGGAACTGAAATTCAATACCTTAATCGTTTAAATAAATAGACAAGTCATTACCTTCAAGATAGAACAGTGGGAGGTTCAAAATGGCACCACCTTCCAAAAATGCCATCCGACGATGAGTGTCTTCAACCTCTGTCTCATGCAAGTGAGATCAAAATAACATAAACATTAGAATTTGCCTACCGCCAGACGCCACCAATATATGCATATACATTAAACAGAACACTGTATGCATACCACCAAGATACGTATGTAATGAAGCCAAACAGGTGTTAAATGTAATTTCGCCGGACATGGCAGCACCGCCATAACCACGATCACTTTAGTTCAAAGGAAAACATGTTTAAAGAAGTCAGCAACCAATGAAAATAATCAAAACAACATAAGTGAAATCAATTACAGATCATTATAAAACGGGGGAAAAAAAAAACAATTTAAGCACATCCATTCCCTATTCGTAATTGAGTTCTAGCCAATACGCTATGGATATTAATCTCAAATTTTCCGTATCTATTTATTCAACTTCCGTAGCCAAAAAAAAAAAGATTTTTGAATCAAAGCTGGTAATAAATTCTCCTTGACTATGGATATTATTTTGAATTATCATGCATGGTACTGTATTTTCTCCTTTTAAGTGTTAAACTTGGCTAACCAGAACTCTGTCGCTATGACAGCTGTTCTAATTCTTGATACGATTTTCTCGCTAGCCAAACGGCAGGTAAGGAAGTCCAGTTTCACCCGCACGATAATTCAAACTACGAAATAACCCTAATAAATTTCCGTACAACATAACAAGATTTGGGGATATGATAGTAAACCGATCAAATTTCGAATAAAAGAAAACCAAACGACGAAGGGGTCGGTGAAATTACGTGGTGACAAGGTCATCGTCGGATGAGCCGTAGAGGTCATCGACCTCTTCGACCTGGAGTTCCTCGAGATCGAGCTCTCGAATCTGCTCCATCTGGTGCCTCTCTATCTCTAGAATGCCATCGTCGTCCATTCCCTTTGGTTGTCACTGTGTTTTAGCTTTTGGCTTCGGGTTCTGTCAGAAACAAAGTAGAATTTAACAGCGAGAGCTTTTAAAACATACCCGCCACTGTGGTCATCCCGGCCGGCGGCAAACCTCTTGAAAATTTGGGATTCTTTTCTTTTATTTTCTTTTCTTACCCTCCCCTAATTTTCCTTTTCGGCTCTCAAGTATTGTTTCTTGCGTCGGGGCAAGTTCGAACCACGGCAAGAGTGATATTCTTCGAGAGTAATGCTACAGAGAAGTGACTATAACAGTACATATTTTGTACTTAGTGCATGACTACTTCTAGTTAATTATTCCCAACACTCACTTGGAGAGATGTGTGGTTTACATGATGTCACATTATGTATACAAAATAGATGTTCTCAATAGTGACTTCTATCTATATTTATTCATTCTTCAATTATAAATTTATAGGATGCCGCCTTATCAGAATTATTTTATGTAATTATTATGATCTATAAGTTACAGGATGATAGGAATATTAATTTTATTTTCTTTTAACACCATCAAATATTCGATAATTAATATTACGAGATTTTATGCATTTATCGGTTTTTCATCTTAAATAATATTAAAATTATATAAATATATAGATTTATTTTTATGAGATTGTATCACTTCTCAAATAAAAAAATTACGAAACATATTTACTCAAATTATAATAATAGAATGTTTTACTCTTGCAAGTGATATTAAAAAAAAACTCCAAATAACGGACACAACTACATATACTTCCGCGTCATATACATGCAAAAAAAAAAAAAAATTAATTAATTAGCTTTGACATGAGGTAGTTCTGTATGCTCACAGATCATGCATATATATAACGTTGTTCGTGGGCATATAAAATATAATTACTTATATATGATTGAAGAAAAAAATAACACAGGATCGAATGTAAATTCATTGAGGCAATTAGAACTGTGAGAAGGCAAATATCATATCTGCCTCAATGGAGTACTCTGCATGCCTTTCATCACCCTATTTATTTTCGAATGTTTTCAGTGATGGTGCAGTACGAGTCTTTGATTTGCCATCTGGACATTTCATGTATTTTATCGTTGTTTCTTCTGTGAGGTGATGTAGCTTGATCTGGCTAGTGACTGAAATATATATATCTATTCTATTATAAGTGTCTATCTAACTGTAAACAATGATTTTTTCTTATTTTACTGTTAGTTTTCTTTTTTTCCCGTTAAGTCTTAGTTAAGTCCCTGTTTGTGGCCATTTGTTTTGTTTGTATCCGTTTGTATTCTATTATAATAATTTTAAATCTGCAAGGAAAATAATGCCATATTATAATACGTTCAGGCTATGTAGAGATACAATTGTCTTTTCCTATACATTATAATAGCAAAACATTATAATAAGTTACAATTTGGAAAAAACACAGTTTCATTTGCCCTCCTTTTTCCCTTTTGTCCATTAATTCCATGTGCTCTCCTTTGTCCCCTTTTATCTGTGTGGCAACTGAATTTGTGAATATTTTCCTTGCATTGGAATGATAGCTACAAACAAAAAGAAAAAATATATTAGAAATTAGATTAATATGTTATGGACAATATTCATTATGAACACACTTCCATGCATTGGAATGTCCACATTATAATACATTCAGATTAATATTATACGGGTAACTATATTTAATTTTATTCTTTGATTCTCTTTGCAATTTTTTTTTAAAGTATTAGATTTATTACACTTGCACATTTAACATATTGGTATGTGAATAGCTTTAAAGATGCGGATAATTTATACATCGATAAAATATATCACTCCAAGTATAAGGAATGGAAAATAAAAATAATCATTGCAGGCAAGTCATCTAAATGAACAGACCAACGCTCACCAGTGAAGTATCAAAACCTAACATTAATTGACCTAGAGGTATTATATTTATTTCTATCTATTATCTTTTTTTTTCTCTCTGTACTGGAAACTAGTAAAGGATTTTGCTATTTTTGAATGCTATCTATTAAGCTTTTTTTTTTCCTTTTTTTTTTTAACTCCTGGTTTGTTGTGTCTTTTGATGTTCAATTCTTTAAATCTTTTTATATTATATAAATGCTAATAATTTACCATTCACTTAGTTCTCTTCTTGTAACACATTTATAAAAAAAAATTATTTTTTTAAAACCTTAAACCAATTTAAAATTAAAAAAAATGTTATACTAAATAAATCATTACAATTTCTTATTATAAATTATCCATTACAATTTTTTATACTAAACAAGGGAATTGACTAAAAGCTATAAATTATTCGTTACAATTTTTTATACTAAACAGGGAAATCGACTACAAGCTGCGATATTTGATAAAGATATTAACTCACGAGATGATACTTTGCACATTTTTCGATCATATTATATCAGCAATGCATATGTGAGGCCATTAGATCCGAAATATAGAATTGAAACACATGAATATCAATGAATCTTAAATTCTAAAACAATAATTGAAGAAATTCCAAACGATGAAGACCAATTGGAGGCACCAAAGTACCAACTCATTCCGTTCAAAATTAGACGCTTACAAAGACTCAATTGCAGAAATAGATAATTTACTCTTTATTTTAAAATCTTCAATTATCAATGCATTAAAAATTTAAATATTATTTACCAGATGTTTTAGTTGTTGCAATCTATATCAAGCCATGTAAAGAAATAACTTCAGCGCAAGGATCAACAAAACTATTCAATAAATATACGTTATTGATAAAAGGTAAAAATAATTTTAGGGTTGTTTGTTCTTTCATAATTATGTTTCAGTCTTAATTTTTTGCATATTCTATTTTTTTTATTCAAATTTTGTAGCTTAAACCCTATATTTTTAACTATGTGGGACCGATTTGTGCAAGACGAATGCAAAACAATCTTAGAAATAATTCGGACAAAGCCAATTTTACTTGGAACAAAGATAAGAGTTTGTTCTTATAATAGTATTTTTAATAATTAACATTCTTATATTTTCTCTTATATCATTTATGCCTGCATTAATCATAATCCTTATTTCTATTGAAAGATTATCTCTTTCATCACGTCCAAAAAGTATATTTACGATCAATCATGTTATTTCTGAGGCAACTTTATTGCAAGAGTGGTAATTGTAACAAATAAGTCATTATTTGTTAATACATTTATATTATATTCTTAAAATATAAGTTTTATATCATTTGAATAATAAAATCACCATATTTTTCTTCCTTATGTTCCATTTATTTTATGAATTTTAAGGGCAATGATTAATGATTTATTAATTGAAAGTATTATTGCAAAATCCTTGCAATACCTATCTGCATCTCTGTTTTCTGTTGGTATTCGAGAAATAATCACGAATTTTGATGTCGCTGAGTTGATAAAAAGTTTGCAACCAATGGAAGTAAAATCCTATTCTTACTAACAAATTAAAATTTGTATACAATCACTTCATCTAAAAATGTGTTTCTAATATAATGTAAAAAACAAAATTTTAGATAAAGGCAAAGATAATGGTGGTTGACTTGTGCCAGCTATTTTTTTACAAGTTATATATTGGCTGTAAAAAAAGAATTGAGTATGATTACAATGATAGTTTCATTTGTTACCATTACAAAAACTAAAGCATTTCTCAACCACGGTATGTATCTTTCATTTTTTTTTTCTATAATTTATGTAACAGATTTAATATATAGTATTTATTGACTCAAACTTAAAATTATATTTCAATCAAATTTATAGTTCTCGAGCATATGTCGAACTCGACAGTACATGAAGATTGTCCGCTATTATGTTTGGTGAAGTTGTAGAAGAAAGATTCGGTTGTTCAGCAGTTGAGCTTATGAATCATACTAGCGAGGTATGTTTTCTTATTTTCCATTACTTTATTGATGTGAGTAAATAAGTCTATCTTAAAATTTTTCACACACTTATTACATTATCTATAAGTAAAATGACTTTTATGTTCAAATTGACTTCTATTTACATCATGGATACTTTATAAACATTGCATTACAAAATTTGTGTTATTTTATAGGAACATTAGCCATATATAAAAAATATTGCAGCACAAGCTTCACAAAAAGAATGGATGATTCAACTTTATGTTGACCCTGACCAACTCAACCAACAGCAGCACAAGAATTTCAACGTCATCTCTATTGATTATGTACAGAATGACACAAAATGATGAATCATAGTATAAACAATAAATGACACATATTTTGAACTACCGTTTTTGTTGGACTTTTATTAAACTTATACTACAAGAAAACTGCTTATTTGCGACCAGTTAATACCAGCAAAATGACTATTTACAACTAAAATTGGTCGCGAATAGTCTTTTGGTTGCAATAAATTGGTCATAAAAGCCCAATTTTCTTGTAGATATATATATATATATATCGCAGGCAGCTTTGCTAAAATTATGGATGTTATAAAAATGTATTGGATTGTATGATATTTTGAACTAATGCTTTTATCTTCTCCACTATGCCTTAAATTATTAAGTGAAATCAATTATTTTTATAAAATACATCTTATTTTTTATAAATAACCATTTCATAAAACTAGGCAAACGCTCTCGCCTATTGTGTGTATCTATATATATATCTATCTATATATATAAAGAGCCTATAAAACGGAATTTTCTTGTTTTAACAGAAATTTCTTGTTTTAACGGAATATGCTGGTTTTCATTAACTTTCCATCCGTTTGTAATAATTACAGAACACAGGGATACAATTGTATTTTCATTTATATTCTATTTATGGCTACTTTTATGATTTCTGTTGGTTTTTATTCCACTATTAATATGTTTAAATATGCTAATAAAACAGATTTATTATAATAATAATCATGGATTCAATTTTCAATTTGAAAATACGTTATAATAGGAAACAAATTTATGTAGATTTGTCTTTTTGTATTCATTATAATAGGAAAACATTATAATAATTTACAAATAGCCTATTTTTCAATAGCTCTTAAGATATATATTAGTAATAAAATAATAAAATATATGTATTTTATTTTTATTTTAATAAAATATATTAGTACTTTGAACTGCACATACGTGCCTCAGTCACGTAATATCTTACTAGTATATATATATATATATATATATATGGAGAGAAGAGATCAATGATACTTGGATGAATATTGCAGTCAAATCTCGACATAATAACTCAATATACTTGAATTTGAACTCAGATATATATAAATATATATATATATATATATATATATATATATATATATATGTGTGTGTATGTATGTATGCCAGCTTATCTTTTCAGAGAAGACAAAGATCAGGTCTTGAAATCTCTCCAAGTATTTTCTTTGCTGTAATGCTAATTATTATATAAACTGGTCCGAAGACCTCACTTTCTTCCGTTTGTTAAAATCTGAAGATTGTTTACTTATATTTATCTAGGAATACTAATTAGACGTTGAGACGCAGAGGCTTCATAAATTTGCTACATCATGATCAGTTCCTAGTATTAGTATTAATATAAATACACGTACATGTTCTCCCATGCATGGTCAGGAATATATATGGAACTATTTATTTATACAGGCCAGGCTAAATCAGCTCTAGCTAGCCGATCTAGTTCATTCATGCAGAACTCATCGTGACTTGGGACGTTTCATTTCCTTTCCAAGGATACGCTGATGATCATGGTGCTCCGTGTGGGATTCTTATCGACACGGGACAGATCGATCGAATAATGGCAAGAGGGATCTTTAATCTCACCAATACAAGGTGGGGAAAATCACTTTATATTCCCATCCCATTCCACTCGATCGCCCGAATTAAAGTCTTTTGTTTGATCTTTTGCAAAGGAGTGATCGATGATTCCGTTGGAGTGTGGGGGCAGAAAAATCTCTCCATTATTTCCTGCTCTGATCTCTTTCTTGGAATTGGCAGAGGAGGAGTAAAGGAGAATCCCTTTTGCAACCGTCTTTCTTCTATCATCTTTTCGCGCGGCGAGAATTATAAAGAGATGGATAGAGCAAGAATCCTGCTAAATTAATTAAAGGAACGAGGACCACCGTACATGAAGGACCACCGTACCGCTAATAATTTAAAGGTAGTAAGTACTATATTCTCATTTCGATCCCTATTGGTCAGAGATTTTTTTTTTTTTTTTTTGCTTCTTTTGGTCACTTCATGATCACAGCCGCCCTGTATGCAGAGTTCCAAGTTTCCCATCTAGTTTTATTTGCCAGTTCATGAAAGAAATTGATCACTACGAATCTAGAGCCCAACATAGGTTGGGAAAGTAACATATATCATTATATAGTAGCTACTATATATGATCTTGTGGGAAATATTTAGAGGTTATAAATCGAAAGAATTAGGAACAGCTCAGGAAAATTAAGATGGCAGTAAAGACTGCAAGAACTTGTTTTGCAGCCTAGCTAGCTCTGTTGAGGGACAGCATGCATGCGATCGAACTAGCTAGTGATTGCCTCTATCTAAGATGCTAATTTGACTTAACATCTACGTACATTCTCTGGCTAGCATGCACATTGTGTTAGAATTTTTTTAATAATTTTATTTTCTAGCTTACCGTTGCTTTCCTACTAGTTTTTACTTCCAGTCCAAATTGGTTTCGTTTAATGTTAATTTTTATTGTAATTTTTATTATATTATTGTGTATTTCACTTATACATTGCCATCAGAGGTTGAAACTAGAGATCGGATCAAATCCTTGGGCAGAAAGTTGAAAACTTCTTCTCCAAAAAGTTACAAGAACATGCATGATTACGCGCGCCCTTCATCATGTGGTGCTCACAAAGAAGGGTCAGATAACTTTTTCCTCCGAATTGATGGATTGTAGAATCTTCATGCATATACGTACTTTGGCACCTAATCAAATAAGTGTACGAAAGAATCCATCTTTTACTAGACGCGTACGTACTACGTACCCTCTTGATATTTGTTTGCCTTTTCCGATTCCGCGCTTTGCCCGCCGGTGCACTATAAATACTTAGGTCAGACTGCCATATTGCTATATCAGTGTTGTACTAAAATAAGCCATCAAAGCTCTCACGCCTCACCACCACTTTACACGAAGAAATGGACAAGAACCACTTGCAACGCCAGCTTGACATGAAGAGGTCCCTCCTCGACCAGGTTCTGCTAGCTCACACTTCTTTGCAATCGCTATAGCTAGTAATACATTCTCACCCAGAAAACGACTATATATGCTTTCTTTTTTCTGTTTTCATTTGGCTCCCTTAAGGTTCTTAGTAAACATGAGAAAATGATCTCTTGTTAAAGACCAAGAATGCTTTTCTAAACCATCCACAAAGAATGTGCTGTGATTGATGAGGGAAACAATTCAGTCGTATGTTTGAACCACGGCCAGATCAACAGTGGCTTTTGACTCAAGGGCACTGAACATCCGTATCTCGGGAGCGAGTTGCGGAAACTAACTAAAATACATCGTCGCGAGTCGCGACTCGTGGATTAACCTAACTTTATGCAATGGCCAGAAACGTTTAAGATCTTTTTTTTTTTGGTCGGGTTTAAGATCATTAATGGCCGGTCAATTAGAAATGGCTGCGTTCTAACTGATTCTTCAGCTACCAATTGCATAAACATTGTGCAGGGGTACCTTGATGAGCAATTTATTCAGCTTGAGGAGTTGGAAGATGATGACAACCCTAATTTCGTAGAGGAAATGGTGACAACTTTCTATGCTAATTCTGCTAGACTTCTACAAAACATAGAGCAAGCACTGTACGTAGAATAATCTTTTTTCATTATTCTTGTTGTCATTATTATCAGATCATTTTCATAGACGTTTTCACTTTTTATGATCTATACAGGGGTAGTCGGCCAATTGATTTCACTAAGCTGGACAATTACATGCACCAATTCAAGGGTAGTAGCTCAAGGTAAAATATTACCGCCCGTTGCAGAGACGTGTAAAGCGAATGGATGTCAAAATTAAGTAGGGAAAATGCAGCGACCCTCACCAACCATATAAATGAATAAATATATACATATATATTTCAGGCTTTCAGCAGCTCCCAGCATTTGCTCAGTATAATTATCACATATTTAAAAGCAAGTGGAACACTTTCGCATGAAATCCCCTTTGAATAATAAGACAGATATTAGATCACTTGATCGTCAGTGGAGGATCAAGAAATAGAAATTAGTATATATCTTACACTTGATTATCGGTGGGTCAAGCGATTTGATTATATGTTTATAACTTAATAAAACAAAACGTAACCCATCGAAATTAATGCAGCAGTTGTGGATGGTTTTTGTTGCAGCATAGGAGCCACGAGAGTGAAGAAAGAATGCACACTATTCATGGAATACTGCGAGGCAGCTAATGCAGAAGGGTAATTTATTTTCGTATGTTGTGTGATAAGTGCTACGTACACAAAGAAATTATAAAAAGTAAACTTATAAATTGATGTGGTTTCACAGGATCTGTTAGATCCACTTTACAATAAAAGTAATTTTATAATCTGACGTATTACATCAAGCTAGCCACATCAGTTTGTGGGTTTACTTTTGTGTAATCTCTTTGTGTCTAAAGTATTTTCCTATATATATATATATATATATATATATGAGACCACAAAGAGATTCTACAAAAGTAAACCCACAAACTAACATTACTATATATAATACGTTAGATCTATTTTACAATAAAAGTACCTTTACAATATAATGTACCATATCAAACCACATCAACTTTTGAGTTTACTTTTGTAGAATTTATTTGTGACTAAAACATTTCTGATATATATAGTCTGCATGTGGATCCTTTAATCCATACCTTGTTCTTTTGGATTCAGACAATTTGTCGGCCCCTTGAAAGGGTTTTTGTATTTCTTAGATTTTACAATTCCATGCAATTTGGCAGATGCATTAGGACTTTCCGACAAGTCAAACAAGAGCATGCAAGTTTGAAGACGAAGCTGGAAGATTATTTTAAGGTATATATCTGTCATATAATATGTGAGCGTGTTTATGTGTTTATCCTATTTTCTTTGCTCCTACATATGTTTTGATCTTACGATTGCGTGTACATTAATTTAGTTGGCACGACAAGGTGGACCATCAGCAGGAGGCCAAGCCGGCCGATAATTAAATGGTCATTGGCGATACCTCATATACGTACGGACTCATTCTTCATATATATATATATATATATGAACACAAGCTCATATTATCGAGTAGAACGGAAGAATTTCGCAGAGTTTCCATGTATTAATTAGCAGTATCATTAATTGTGTTTACTGATAAGCTTGTAATCAGCTTAGCTAGTCTATATATTATGATGTTGATCGGCCTATGCGTGGCTTATGTTTTCCTTCCATTTATATTATATATGATGTTGATCCACCATGCAGTTAAGTTGTTGACTTTTAATTCATCCAGTGCCTGCAACGTCGTTCTTTTGTTCGTCTATATATAGTGCCTAGTGGAGATAAGTCAACATGCTGCATCCAACAACCACAACTTTGTTCATTAATTTTAATCAGTGAAATATGAATATGTTCTTCGGATAAAGAACCCTTCGTGAACTGATAATCAGTTCATATTAAGGACAAGGAAGCTCATGTTGTGAGAGGAAGTTGGCAGTGGCACTAGGGCAAATCAAGTACAAATAATCATATTTTAGGTCTCTTGATGGTGATAAAAGTGCATATCAACTCGATCTAGATCGCTTCTTGCCTTTTACATGCTTTCAAGTTTCTTTCACACAACTTTGCTTTTCTTTCTTGTATCCCGCTCAAGTAACCTCCAAATTCTTGTAGTTGTAGCACAGTTCATTGGAATCATATATAAGGTCCAAATTCCAGAGTCGAAGAGAAGCAATTTTGGCTTGGGTCTTCGCTCACAACAACTCAAACTTTGTACTCGTGAAGTTTTCTTTCCCACATTAATGGTTAAGAATTGAAAAATGGGAAATGCTATACATCTGCCCCACACCAGCACACACTTCACTTCACTTTTTTTTTTTTTTTTTTTACACATTACTTTGAGTGTGCCCCGGAGTGGGGCAGATGCAAATATTTTTCCTTGAAAAATATGTCCAAGTTTAAAGCAGACTCGGCTTAAATTGCTACCATTACGAAGAGAAAACCTCGGTTCATGAATCGCTTATTTTGGACATTATGCTTAGTTTGTAATTTGCCCGGTTGGATTAAATGTCAGAGCACATAAAAAAGACAGGTATGCATCAAAGAGGTCGACGTTAACAGCTAAAAGTGTACCTGTAACTCCGGCTCGCATTGTAACATCTACTTCCATGATGCACAATTTGGGTTGAGAATGAGAGAGAGATGACAAGAGAATGAACTACAACGTTTGAGATCTATTACGGGCAGTAATGCTTACAACCTACAACAGTCGATGGAGAGTTACAAAACCTAGAGGGAGAGAGGGCGAGAGCAAACACCCCTACAAGTACTTATTCTTTTGTCCTTTTGAAGAAACATTTGGCCCTAGTTAAATGGAAACCAGTCTTCAAAGCACCAGCAGACACCGGACGATGTACAATAATACCCTTCTGCGGTGCTCTAAGCTTCAACGATGTTTAGCAGCACATCTTGTAAGATGACCATTGCACTCAGCTCACAAGATGGCACACAATGTGCACCTGGAAAAAACCATAATGAAAGCCAGCAATGGATGTGCCACTTACCAATGTGCTGGCTCTCTCCTTTCATAGAAGCGACTCCCTGTTTCAAGTATGGTCACCTCCCGAGCATTATTAAGTACAAGTGACTTGAGACTTAAATCTGTCAGACAAGAGCCATATACAGGAAAAGCACGGTATAAAGATACAATGATTTTCATAAAAAAATGAAGTTGAAAAAAACATGCCTTATCACTGGCTCTTGCATAGATTCTGACCAAGCCCATCTTCCGAATTTACAACATTCCAGAGTGCAATAGTCCAACTATAGAAGACAACCAGCAGTTAAAGAAGTTAGGCTCCCAAGAGATATTAGAAACGAGAAACAGGGGGAGTCATGTATCTGAGCCCTAGACAGTACATAGTTAGGTTCTATTCACAGTAACTGGAAGCATAATGTATGGTGGTACAGGACCTGCCACCATGTATGCACTAGTTAGGAGACTGTCGGTTCAATTTATCATTATCCAATAATTGTAGAAATAAAAACCAATGAAATTCCATAAAAAAATAACAAGCATATAAAGGAGAACGAAACAAAAACCTACAAATAAGCTTGCTACCTCACAATGGCCCGGCCAGATAGAGATATGAAAGGAAGAGCGGGGAAAAAAATCGATATAAAAGAGAATGGATTTGGAACCTACAAACAGTTTTGATCTCTCTAACAATGACCGGACCAGAAGGCAGACAAAAGGAGGGATTTGTTTCTTGGGAGAGAGTCAGAGAGTAAATCAGTAAAGATCAGAAAGTTAGATTCAGAACCTCCATATCTTCAGAAAAGCCTTTTTGAAATACTCCACTTGCATTGAAACACCCTTTTTCCCAAAGCAAATAAGGATCTCCCGCACACATATCACCCTGTAAAGGTCACTGCACTCACTTATCTCCAGAACTTCCAATTTTATGCATTGCCATCCTGTACAATGACTAAAACTCACCACAAAACCGAGGTGTATTTTTTTGCGGCTTGGGGGGGGGGAACTAAATAAAATAATTTCAGAAAGTTTTTCAGAACCTCCACAAGCCTTTTTAAAATATGCCACCTGCATTGAAAAAACCCATTTCCAAAAAGCAAATCAGGATCTCTCGCACATACATCGCCCTGCAAAGATCCTGTACATGCATCTCCAGAACTTCCAATTTTCACATGGCCATCCTGTGGCCATCCAGTACGAAGCCTAAAAGTCACTCTGAAACTGAGTTTCTGAATATTTCACTCAGTTGAATACACTTTCAGCATTTTCTTTTCCCGTTGTTTGATTATATGGTTTGACTACTTCTTGATCAGTATCTTCAGCCCAATTCAGCAGTTTCCTAAAAGTTCCACTCCATACTCTCCACATAAGCTATCCCAACTTTGTCCCTGTTCAATCCAATTTGACATGTTTTACCAAATATAGCATTTAGGTACTTCAGATTAAGCAAGCCAGTCCTTCCTTGGTGAAGGTTTCTCCACCGCTTCAGTTACATGTAAGGTACCCCAACTTTGTCCCCGTTCAGTCCAATCTGACAAGTTTCCCCAACAGAACTAGCTACTTCAGATGAAGTGGACGACTCCTTCCTGAGTTAAGTTTTCTCCACTGCTTCAGTTAACAATGCCTCATTTATAACTTCTGGCAAATTCTTACTCACAAAAGTTTGCTCAGTTAAGTTGACAGGGTCACCAATACCAGTTTCACCATTCTCTATATGATTTTGTACTATACCCTGTTCACTCCCTAACTGTCCATCAAATAACCTAATTTTAGATTTGCTATCGACATCCCCAGTTGCTACACACTCTAATCCAACCCCTTCACCAAAGCTGACCTGAGATAATCCACCAGACCTAGAAACAGACTCCAGCAGTCCCGTGCTAATAGAAACTCGCTTATCTGGTTTATCCGGCCTCACATCCACCATTCCAGGATCACTTTTCCTCTTGAGAGGCCTTTCAGTAGAGCCAGGCCAGCACCCCACAGCATCTTCACAAGTTTTTTCAGCCTGCCGGCTTACGTGCCTCGACAATCGAGAACGTTTATAACCATCAGGGAAAACAAAAGCAGGAAGCTGCTTTCGACGGACATGAGAAACAAAAATATCCATTCCTGGTTTCCAAAACATGTACATATTGATCTCTTGCCTAAACTCATCCACTGTTCCACGTATATCAAATTGCTGGCCTTCTTGACCTCTAACTCCCTCTTTCCTCTGCAAGCCCATGAAGAAAGCACAATGAGAACATGGCTTTGACGTGTCTACATATTCATTCGGAAAAGGATGGCACTGCAGCATCCCATTTGTATCCCTCTCTATCTGCATAGTGAAACGGAAACCATTAGTAGTAAAATAAATTATACCTCCTATCTCAAGCATGTAAAATATTTACTGACTAAAGAATGCATAACAAAATCATATCCTTGAACACAATGAAGTTTTAGTCCTGCATTCTAAGAATGTCTAGAAGACAAATTTAACCTTCAGGGTAAGCTGTCTAAGTCGAGACTCCACCCATCCCTTCCAAGCAAGCAGATCATCAGAATCAGCTGCAATTATATCCACTTGTAAATAATTTCTGTATGCCTCAAAAAATAGATAGGGCTCAAATAGTGCACTCCATTGGCCTTTGCTCAGCTCAATCTCCTGTCGATGGATAAAATCACAGAGGCCAGGGTTTAGTAATAAAAAAAGGTAACCTATATGGAATAGAAAGGAGGAGAGGGTGAGAATAAGTCCAAACCTCACAGATGCTATGACCATGGTGGAACTGCTCCACCATAACACGAAGAGTACTTGCTGAAACATTGTAGCTAGAATTCATACAAGGGTAGGAAGGAGTTATTATTGGCATGTGATGAAGCCGGTCCCTAGGGTTTTTGCGAGGATGCCATACTGGAAACCCAAGTTCATTCTCTTCTATTGGGCATAACATCACAGGATTTGGCCAACGCCATTGTGTATAAACTCTGAAGAATCGAGAAACCAGCATACTAGGAATTGCATTGGGGTAAAGCTGACATACCCGAGCGACCAAAAGGGCCCAATTTACACCACCAAGGAATCCAGTAACCTAAACAAAAGGAAAACAAAAAACAAAAACCATGATACAAAAGGAAAACGCTTTTTGATCAGTAAACACAGCAACGTGATACAAAAGGAAAATGCTGGGCAATGAAAAACACACAAATATAACAATCTTACATTGGAATAAACACCTCGTATTTTAGCCCAAAACTTCAAACATCTGAGTGTCATGCGGAAGTGCTACAATTGCATACAGGATTAAATGACCATGAAATCAATAAACGGTAGTATAACCAGGGTGAGATAAAAAGATAGTTCACCTCAACGTTTGGAACAAGTTTAAGAATTTGGTCTGTAACCCTGCAGCCATTAAGGCTTCGAACAGTTGGCTCATCAACATTGTACAGAACAGACCCAGGTGAGATGTCCATGTCCTGTTGATAAGTTAGTCCCAGAACAATGAAGATATGAAACAAACACATGCAATGATATGAAACAAACACATGCAATGATATGAAACAAACACGTGCAACAAATATGCATACTTTTATCCCAAAATCTCAATCGCGAAAAGATTGCAGTGCAAAATGACATGTCCGTAAGCAGCAAATTCATCAAGCCTTGAATGAAGTTAGAGAAAAAGGTTACAACCTTAGTATAGAAGAAGCATTTTAGACCAAATTAACATCTCATATCGAAACATGAATATAATCACATAAAATTTCCTTCAACAATCAATATTATTGTTATCACATCCAACTGAAGTTCGGTAAGTGACTACCAGAACTCTGGAAGACCCAGCTTGCTGAAGAAACAACGTAACAGCATATCATTTATATAAAGCTGTCTTTTAAAAATGCTCATGAAGCATGAAGAGAGAAAATTACTAAACAAGACCGTACTTTCATGTGTGTGAGAGAGAATAACAGAATACAAGCTCAAATCCGCACTCCAAACTTACTTCTGGAACAACCAAAAGAGATATACTTGCATAGAGAAGATCAATTGATATCCCTAGAAATTTGAATTTCATTACTGGGACATGAGCATCTGGAACTGGCTGAAGCTCAGTAACTTCTTCCATTTCAGCCAGAATATTATGCAAAACCATAAAAAAATCTTCCTGGGAAAAGAAATTTATATGTTAGATGACGCTTAATTGTTCATGGACTCAATTAAACTGAACAGCAAGGATCATGCTTGACTCACATCTCGATTAACATAAGATGGCCCAACACACAATGCGTCGATGTCAGACCCAGGCCCATGTACCTGTCAATACAGTAATGTGCTGCTACATGATACTCAAAAAAGTAGTAGTTTCACTCAAAGGACATCTGAAGTATATATACACACATACAGAGCTACATGCGTATATCTCTGTATGCTCTGAGAGAGAGAGAGAGAGAGAGAGAGAGAGAGAGAGAGAGTGAGAGAGAGGAGTTACAAAGAAAAATGGTAAGAATCTAAAGATATTAATATTGCTCATACAGTTTTGGATGCACCAGATCCAATGGCAGGCAAAGAACTGAAGCAAGACCAAAATCAGGACAGCAGCAGTTTCCATACAGTACAACCAGCTGTTTTAGTTAAATGTGTAACTTAATGTGAGAATGATAATACCATCATCATCATCATCTCCACCATTGCCACCTCCAGCATCTCCATTCTTAAACTATGAGAATCGAACCAGCTAAGGACTATAAAATAAGGAACCAGCTAAAGACCATAAAATATGCTTGACTATTAACACGTAGGAGCAGCCAAGTTGTTCATTTTTTATGTCGGGGAACCTCTCCAAGGCAGGGCCCTTCGGACTCACCCCTGCAAAATAAATCCCGGTCTCGTGCACTGCACCCTCGGAAATTTCCCTACACGGAACTGGTTAAATCGTTGGCTTTTCACCAAGGGATGTGGCCCCAAAGGATTGTTTGAACGCATGAGGTGTTGAACCTTAGACCTTGAAGGGAGTGATACCCCAAGACCAAGGCATTCACCACTTGGTCCAACCCCTTGGGGTTCCAAGTTGTTCAATTTTTAAAAAGGACGGACCATGTGCTCCAAATAATCACCATAAACGACTCTCTACGTAACACAAATTCATCTCTTTCCTCCAAATTAACCTGGAAACTATTGCCAGAAATCTTTGTTGCCACTGATATGGTGGGGCACTTCATAATTGAATTCGGTTCTCCCCATCCGAAGCAAATCACAACTATGATGCAAGCTACCAATAAAAGAGAGTACAACATTCTGGCAGGTAAATGATTCTTATTCCTGAACTGAAGATGATCCAAGTTGATCCTTCAGAAAAAAATTTGAAAATAAATGTAAAAGATTCTGCATGCAAACCTCACATGATTAATACACTTTATTATCCCTATTGCCATTGGTGAGGCTAGACCAAAAATACCTTGGAGAAGAGCATAATAAAGCAGAAGCAATTGCTCTCATCATAAAAGGGGCGTAATGAAAACTTATACTAACCCCCAGTCGATAGGAACCAAAAGTAAGAATGACAGCATTTGCGTCCTCCACCATCTGATCTGTGTAGCCCCTCTGGTGGGTTAATTGCTTGACCCAACCTTTTACAATCTACAATAAAGGTTTTGTTAGCAAAATAGAAATGCATCTCACAGAAAGAAGGAAGAATGCAGATTATAAAACAAGCTAAAATGCCAATGAATTGATTGTGGAAAAATAGAGATTAACCAAAATTCCAGATTAAAGAGGTTGTAAAACTCTCTAGAATACTTATAATTTTTTATTTTTCAAATAGCTTCCGTCAAATACACTCATAAAACAGGCAGGTAATTTCAACCAATATTACACTCTTCCTGTAAAGTAAGAATGGCTCATTATACAATTAATAAAGCCAAAAAAATAATAATAAACTATGCCAAGGCAAGCCAGTATAATATATAATGAAATATTCACTAAGAAGCATCAAAAATTATAGAAAACGCAGAAATGGAGATTACAATACAAACAGTAATACACAGTATAAACGTATAAGCTACAGCCTATCAACATTGGTTCGTAGACTCCAAAACCCTAACCACCAACACCACAAAATGTCCAGTACCGTCAACGCCACATGAAAGTTGAATCCACCAAGGATCGAATACAATTAGTTCTGTTGTCGTGTCTCTACCATCATTATCATCAGTAATTTGCATTAATCCATTCAATTGAATAATAAGTCTGTTTGATATAAAATGAACTAGGGTCCAGCCCATTGACAAGAATAAAAGGAAGAGATAAGACTCTGAAGAGATAAATTCAAAAGAGATTGATTGGCATACAAAAAGATGAAAATGACATAAAGCAAATAGGACTCAGCTACTCCAAAGAAGGAAGAAGACCTCTATAAAGGAGGGAACCAATACAATGTAGGATAGAGATCTACACTCTCTTGGGACTCTCTCTCCAAAGTTAAGTGAAACCATGAGAAACTGTAAAATCACCAAACATGGTAGATTTCGGCCTCAAACAACCGGCAAATGTAGGTTTTTATGCCAAATCAAGTAAATCTCTATGAATCTCTTTATTTACATTTTAGGTGCTTTATTTTATTACTTATTATTTTATTTATGGATGAGCATCCGAGTACCAGATCAATGTGAAAGCCATAATCATGGGCCATTCGACCATTTTGTTGGACTCTGGCCCCGCCCCGAAAATTGCATCAACAAAGTCCGAAGACTTTAATCACACAGCAAGCAAATGTTAATATTCTTTACTATAAAACATCATGTGCATATCTTCGAACTGTATCTGATATGCATATCGAATGCAAACATATAGACACACAACTTTTCTCAAGAGGCAGTCAACAATACCAAAAAAGTAAAAATAATTACCTCATCAATTCGGTCCAGAACCTCTTTTCTCCTCGAAGCTTCTTCCTCACTCTCATATAGCCCCGAATCAATCAAGAACTACGAACAGTATAGTAGTTAATATAATGTGGATATAAAGCAGCGAACCGAGAGAGAGAGAGAGCTAAAAATAAACAAATTTGTGATACCTTTTCCAATTCCATATTGCGGTGACGATCAGCCTCGGTGGGCCCTGCAAGAGAGATTGGCTTTGTGATACCGTACTTCCTCGCCGGCTGTGGCGAAGAACCGTTGGGACTTTCAGAACCCACCATTTTCTGAATCAACAAAGAAAAACCCCACACCAAAACAAGCTAACCAAAGATTGCTATGAATCCAAAAGTACTGGTCGCGGAGATCGAGCCTATTCAACAAATCACATCGCAGATCGTACTTAGGTTGAAGGTAGAAGAGCGAAATCAGTATAAGAACGATCGAGGCGATGAAAAGGGGGGGAATGTAGTGTAGAGTGCGGAGAAGTTAGAACCAGGAAAAGATCAAAACCCTAGGCTCTTCGAGGAAGGAGAGGTTTGCCGGTCAAACACGCAATAATAATATATTAGAGAGATCTGAGTGGATTGTTGACGGAAATTAGAAAGCTTGGAGATAGAGACAGCTGGTGTGCCAAGGAAAGATCCACTACTACTGACAAAGTTGCTGTTCTGTCAAACATGAACCCGCGTGCAGTCATAAAACTGATACATTAATAATTAATTAACAATACATGATAAAATATTTTAATTATTTATAGAAATATGATAATTAAAAAAAAGAAAATGGTAGGATCCCGCTCATTTCCCTTCTTCTTTTTTTTTTTAGTTTTTTTTTTTTGTATGTAATGATTAAAAAAATATTATTTAATAATATTGTGAATTTTTTTTTTAAAATATTTAAAAGGGTTAAAAAATTGATGTAAAAAATGTTAACACTTTTAAATATTTAAAAAAAATATTCACAATATTATTAAATAATATTTTCTTAATCACTGCATAAAAAAACTAAAAAAAAAATATAATAATATGAACGGGAAAATGAAGGGGATCCCCAACAGGATCCCTAGCATTATCCTTAAAAAAAAAGAATGTTATGTATCAGTTATTATTCACTTTTACACTCTACATATATAATTTTTTTATAAAATGTAGGATGTTTTCATATGATGTAGGGATATTTTTAATAGAGTGTAGGATGATAAATAGTGACTAATAAAAATAATTTTTCATTAAAAAATATATCTCTTGACTTAATGGAGGAGAGATTAGTGAGAAATATTTAGCTTAAAAATATTTAGATAAATTGCACCGACTCTCAAAATTCAAATAAAATACTCATTTTTTTCAGGGACAGACAAGGAAACTGATGGTTTTTATTAGGAAGGAAACCGATGTATAGGGATTTTTCTGCATTTTATCCAAATTTTGGGCAAAAGCTATAAAACTCGGTTCAGTTGAATATTTTGCTTTATGTTTTTAGCGAATGGCAGGGCTCTTAAAGAGGTTGTGTCGAGGGGCATGAACTGTCTAACTCCACTTACTACATTGACATTATAATAGTCAGTGTATTTCTAAGTTGGATTCGAGATTCGAGACTGTCCAAAGTTCTTGACGTGACACTCTTTTAGAAATCGGGGAATGATAGCATGATCAACTTAAAAAGAAAAAAAAGGGTAATAATATAATCAAGCACAACTTCCATCGTGACACATTCCGGGCTACTTGCTGTTTGTTCTTGTTTTTTGGAAGTACTTGCTCTTTTGTTCTGGAGTAGCTTGTCTTGCCTAAGCCTTGCCAACCATAAACAGAAAATTTACTTCATTTTTTCTTTACTTTTGGCATCGATTATTCAGCATTCAAGAATCTTACAAATTCAAGTAATAAACAGCATCGATTATTCAAAATTCAAGAATCTTACAAATTTTATAAATTTAATTCAAGATATAACAGGAATTCTGTTGCTAAAAGTACACCCAATAACTCCCATTTGAACTCTAGAAGGAACGAATCAGAGATACACATTCAGCATTAAGTTATACTTAACAATAGACAGAGATTAAATTGACAGGGTAATCCCATATAGAACTCAGATAGAGAGTCATGAACAGCTACTGAAATGTAGTAACTATTAACCGTCACGCACAGCAAATTAAGAAAAACAAAAACGAAACAAAACAAAAGGGGCACATCTTACCAAGCTGCAGCACGACGTGCAATATGGAACATTAGGTTAACTGGTTATGGACATAACACCATAACTTCAAACTGCACAGCATCATCTCTGGTGTCTCAAGGCGTCTTCAAGCCGGGAATTTCTTCTTGCACACTCCAAAATCGTTTTATCAGCAGTGATGAAGTATGCAGCAATTGATGCTGTTCACCAAAATAGGTGTGGCACATTTAGTTACAAGTACGTTAGCACAACAAAATATAAAAATCTGAGAAAAACTTGAGAGCATTTTTCTTGGTTGGGGGGAGGGGGCACGTGCTGTGTGCATCCGTGTGAGAGAGAGAGAGAGAGAGAGAGCTGCTTTTTCTTTAAACTTATTTAGAATATGGATGTTTACAATACACAGACAAGAAAAACTCAATTTCATTCATAAGAAAATTTACTTACAAAACTCTCTGTGGTTGCCAAATAGGCAATAACTAAAATTCTATGTAAACGCACAATAATAATTTACTAATACCATGAAGTTGTAAGAAACCGTGAAAAATAAATTGTATGTTAAACACCTTAAACATCACTTCCACAAATTGAGTTCTTAAAGCTATGTTCATACCAGCAGATATAATGAGTGCCTGAGCAGTATAATTGAGGTTTCTCTTTGCCCAAGGAATCACGCGAACAGCAACCAACTAAGGACATGAACGAAGAAACATCGGGAAAATAAAATAAAATAGAAGAAGATGAAGAAGGAGAAAGAAATAAATAAAGAAAAAATTATCTGCATGTGAGGAACAGGATGGAATATGTATGAAGTAAACAGGAACAGACATAAATCATTCCATTGAGATTTAACAGAAAATTCTTGGCATGTGAAATCAAGAACATACTCATCGGATGTTCTCAGCATGTGCACGTCTTTGAAATCAACCACATTTTTATAATCAATGCCATCTACTATCACCGTTATCAAAATTATAATAAACCAAAATCCATCATTACTTCTTTAAAATAATTGATAATTATTTATTAAAATTGCATGAAAAGTAGATAAAAATAACAGTTAATGTACAGTTGGTCTGTTATGAACTTCAATTAGTTTCCCAAACTTCAATTAGTTCCCACAGTACACCTATTATCTACGGCTAATGTAGCCACAGGCCAAAGAGTTGATTTGTCATCTTGAACATCATCTCACTCCTTTGCACTCCAAAGACAAAAATAAGACAATTCCTAGTTCCCTTTTATTTTTGTCTTTATTTTTGTAGTGGTTGAACCTTACCAGGTCTCATGCTCATCAATCCAAAAAATTGTGCCCACGTCCCTCTTAGTTTTTGAAGCAGCCAGTTTGTGCTAATTCAATGAGATGTCAATTAATTCAATTAAGATAGCATGCTTCGTGATGAAAGCCTGTTAATACCTAAATCCATGGGTCTTCAAGTTAATACTAATGAAGTAAATGCCCAACAAACAAGGTAGCTCTTGCCAATTGATAATAAAAAATTCTCTGGTGGCAATCATTTAGTACATGCTAAAGAGTTTGATTCACTCCTCCCAGCCGATAAAGGTGTGCCAGATTACCTCATTTTCCAATTATGGCCTCGCAAAACAAGGTAGATACTAAATTAGCAACAAAGAAATATTCTAGCAAAATATTTCTAATAAAGAGTCGAGAGTCCCAAAAAGAGTTAAAGCATGAATGCAGCATACCGTAGGGACAGCACTGACAACACATGCAATAGAAGCTGCCTTGAATCCAGCACGAACACCTTCTGCATATGCATATATATGCTAAGTGATGTAAATCATATAGCAATATTCAAAAGAAAAAAAAAAAAAAAAAAAGAGGATAATATGTGCGTGTACGTATATAATGGCGTACGTGATTGCAGAATAAAAGTGAAAAGAATAGAGAAAGAAATTGAAATTAGGGATTTCAAAGTTCTCATTAATTAGGATCCAAGAAGAGAGATATTCCATCCATCAAAACTTAGATGCAACTAACTTGATTTTTCTTACAGACAAACAAACACTCAAAAGAACACACGCATGCCACAGGCCTCACGCATTTCCAACTTGAAATCACAGGCCAATGAGGGGAAATTGACCCTCTTTAACTGATGTTGCGAAAACTTATGATGAACATGCAAGTAAAAACTAAATAACATTTATTTTAACATTATTACCTCAACTTAATTAATCAGTTGTATCAAACTTATTTTATGGACTCTGACTTTTTCTCGAAATAATCAGGTCCCAAAATATAAAAAACAAGGTAATGAAAAAGAACCAGATTCTTTTTCGGTTACAAACTTTTTCCAAGCAACCAACCAGATGATAAAGACAACTCGACGCATCCGGCTTCAGAATTTATGAGCTTCAGAATCTCGATTCCTTTGAATAAAGAACAAATCAGACTCTGACTGGAATCAAAAGGAGAATATAAGATAACCAAATAAGATGATGCCGAGTTTCTTTTTCGACCATCTTTCAGCAAGCAAGCCGAGTATTTTGGGGAGAGAGGAGAGATAACCCTCTTATTAATCAACAATGAAACAATTAATCAAACCCTTGGCGCAACAACCAGACAAAGCATAAACCCCATCCAATGATATAAATTTTCCTTATTTTCTTCCTGAACTAAGAAAAGAAAAGAGAAGAAAAGCTACGTCCGAACCATTTGTGCAATTTCTGGCGTTCAAGATCTTCTGCTCTTCAACAGGAGAAGCAATCAAGAATCTGTTTCTTTTATTCACCCATACGTCCCTCATTTCCGATGGGATTCCCATTGCTCCGTGCCCGCCGTTCTTCAGACTTCAAAGGGAAGTAGAGAGAGGGGAGAGAGTCGTGTTGTCCTTGAAATTCGCGACCCATTTTTTAAAGGAGATAAATATAACAGTTCTTCTGGGGGCAACCGGGGTTGCGTCCCCGCCGCGTCCCCGCACATGCCATGTCAGCTTTATTTAAAAAAAAAAAAAAAAAAAAAGAGGAAGAAAGCGGGAAATCTGAATGGGTCGGTCTCCATTTTCATTTTCATCCACCCATCTGCGCTCCCGAACCCGAGTTTCTCTCTTCCACAGTCTCGCACAGTCTCGCACAGCTCATCTTCCATTTCCATCGATTGTTGCGGTCGCCGTTGTGGTCGGTCTCCATTTTCATTTTCATCCACCCATCTGCGCTCCCGAACCCGAGTTTCTCTCTTCCACAGTCTCGCACAGTCTCGCACAGCTCATCTTCCATTTCCATCGATTGTTGCGGTCGCCGTTGTGGGACAGTCCACATCTCTGAGTCGCGGTCGTCGTCGCGGGTGAGAGAGCGAGTGGTCGCCGTCGTAGGGGAGAGAGCGACTGGTCCATCGTCTTTGAAGGTAGCCGAAGATTCAGATTTCCATTTTTGTTTTCTTTAATGTGGTTTGGCCGCAGAAACAAAAAGAGTGAAGATGTTTTTGTTGCAAATGTTATTATCCATTTAATGTTTTGGTCTACTTTACTTCAATTTTAATTATTTCTCTTAGGTTTATAAAATTATTAGATAATATTTGAAGTCTGGTATATGGTATAAGAAAAGAAAATTTTTCTTTTCAGATCCAACCACATAGAAGAAAAAATTTATCAGCTATTGAAAAATGGTATAATTTCTTGCAATTAAAAAGCCAGCAATATTGGTGGATTTGTACAAACTTCAATAAACACTCTGTTACCTTCATACTTGGATGAATAAATGAGATAAATATATTTAGGATCCTGGTAAGTAGTTAAGAGGTGAGGTAAGGGCTCATAGGCAGACACGAGTTACATTAACAGGGAAGGAAAGGGGAAGGGGAAGGGGAAGATGGGGGGTGTAGTTGGTTTTGGCCTGGTGGCCTTAGCCTTTGGTAGATGATGGAGGTCTTTTGAGTTTGGGCAAGTCTTGTGTGTTGCCTGGTACTCCTATGAATGATGGAAGAGCTTCATTCACCTATTCTTTTACCAACATATTCTTTTACCAACATATTTTACAGAGCTTTTTTTTTTTTGTATTTTTTTTATAGGTTTATGACACCACAACTAATTTTGTGCACATTAATCTTATTCCATGCACTTACGTACTTTTCTAATTTTTAAGATTTGCGTTTGGTTGCCTCTCAGTATGGGAAACGGTAAAGAACATCCATCTATGCTAACACCATGTAGCTCAAATGGACAAGTGCTTGCGTGGTCACCGGCATTTGTGTCAAATGCTGGTTACCCATTTCCTCCAACTCCTCTCATCAATACAAGCTCCACTACAAGCATACTAGTTGGGTCAGACCCTAATAGACCTGGTGGTGGGGAAACTAAAGCGCCATGTACATCCTCTACAGTTGAAGAAATTAATAAGGATAGACCAAATCCACAGGAAACCAAGGATTGCAGTGCCGGGACATCTCAAAATGTTGAAATTGATTGTGATGATATTATTGAGGAGCCAAAGACGGGGATGGAGTTTGATTCTCTTCAAGATTTAGTGAGTTATTATAAGGAGTATGGTAAGAAGTGCGGGTTTGGAGTGATGACAAAAAGGACTGAGAGGGAAGAAGATGATACTGTTAGGTATGTCACCCTTGCTTGTGCGCGTGGTGGGAAGGCCCGTAATAGAACTTTCAATGTCGCCAACCCACGTCCGACAGGAAAAACGGAATGTAAGGCAAAGATTAATGCCTTAAAATCTGATGGAAAACTGCGGTTGACTACGGTTCATAATATCCATAATCACGGGCTTAGTCCAAAGAAAGCTCGTTTCTTTCGATGTAATAGAGAAGTGAGTGATGCCGTAAAAAGAGTTCTAGATACAAATGATATGGCTGGTGTCCGAATGAACAAGAGCTTTGGATCTCTTGTTGTTGGCGCGGGCGGGTACGAGAACCTCCCATTTCTGGAAAAGGATTGTCGTAACTATATCGACAAGGCAAGACATCTACGACTTGGCGCAGGTGGTGCTGGTGCACTTCGAGAGTATTTTTGTAGGATGCAGTACAAAAATCCTGGGTTCTTTGCGTTGATGGATTTAGATGACGAAGGGAGGTTAAAGAATGTCTTCTGGGCAGACCCACGTAGTAGAGCAGCCTACCAATATTTCGGTGATGTGGTCACATTCGATACTACATACCTGACCAATAGATATGGGATGCCGTTTGCACCATTTGTTGGTGTAAACCACCATGGGCAGTCAATCCTCTTGGGAGCAGGCTTGATTTCCAGTGAGGATACTGAGACCTTTGTGTGGTTATTCCAGACTTGGTTGCAGTGTATGGATGGTATAGCTCCTAAAGCTATTATCACTGACCAAGATAGAGCGATGAAAAATGCAATTGGTATTGTTTTTCCAAATACCCGACATAGATTTTGTTTATGGCATATACTGAAGAAAGTGCCGGAAAAGCTTGGCTCATATGGTTCCTACAAAACTGGGATGAAAAATGCATTGATGAAATGTGTATATGACAGTCAAAGTATTGATGAGTTTGAGACAAGTTGGGTGCAGTTAATTACCACGTACAATTTGCATGAATGTACGTGGTTACAAAGTCTATACGTTGATCGTGAGCATTGGGTTCCAGCATTCTTGAAAGACTGTTTTTGGGCTGGAATGAGTACAACGCAACGGAGCGAGAGCATGAATGCCTTCTTCGACGGGTATGTTAATGCTAAGACGAACCTCAAAGAGTTTGTTGACCAGTTTGATAACGCATTGAGAAAAAAGATTGAGAATGAAAATGCCGCGGACTTCCACTCATTCAGTGTCACAACCCCCTGCATATCTAGGTCTCCAATTGAGAAGAGGTTTCAAGAGTTGTACACAAATTCTAAATTCAAGGAAGTACAACAGCAAGTTACCGGCATGATCGATATGAATCCAAAGTTACATAAGAGCATTGGTGCAATACAAACATATTTGGTAAAGGATGAAGTTCATTTGGCAGAGTTCACTAAGCAAGTTACATATTCTGTGGACTTTATTGAAGAAGATTCAGCTGCAAAGTGTTCTTGTGGATTATTCCAGATGAGAGGGATATTGTGTAGGCACATTTTGGCCGTATTTAGATGTAACGAGATTACATATTTGCCAGATAATTATGTTTTAGATCGATGGAGGAAGGATATCAAACGGCGATACACGTTGATCAACAGTAGTTATGATGCGGGGGAACAACGGGCAGATTGTAATAGATATTCAGAGATGTTGAATATCTGTTATCAGATGATTACTCTTGCAGCAGGTTCGAAAGAGCATACTCAGGATGCAAAAGCTAAGTTATATGCCATGATTGAGTTGTATCGTGCCAACCAAGAACCCCCATCTCTGACCCAAACAGGTTCCAATGTTCCAATATCAGCTGGGGGCACAACTACTGTCGGTGGTTGTGGGCAAGTACGTAGTCCAAATGTTGTACGTGGGAAAGGCAGACCCCCATCTCTGAGGAGAGCATCTAGGATGGAGAAAGATATGCGAAAAGTTAAAGCGAAGATCAAAAAAGCACAAGGAAAGGGAAAACGCAAAGAGGTGCATCTATTTAATATGACATGTATGTTTATATTTTACATAAGCAAAAATGAAAATTAAATCACATTTATTTGTTATTTCATTGTTAGGGAGATGTAGAAGATACACGTACATTGAGCACACAGAGATCCTTATTTGGCCATGAGGAGAATGATCTGGCCAATGCTGGATACGTGCAGGTATTTTGTAGAAGTACATAAGCCTACTTGTAATTTCTTGTTGTACAAATTGCCTGGTTCTTACAAGTATTTTTGACCAGGCCAATCCAGAATCCACAGTTTTTGACATTGGTGGAACCCAAATCCGAGGAATGGGGATTCAAAGTCAAGAAAGTGTTAGTATATCCCAACTTTTTGTTTTTATATATTAATGTTCATGGTTACAAATAAGACATTAATATACACGTTTACTTGGGTTACAGATGCAAATTGGATTGGATGGATCACAGCCGATTGACTTTGGGTTGGAAGGATCACAACCGTTGGAATGATTCGACCCACGAGGTGTTTTCCTGATTTGTAGGTCTAAATTTATTTTTGTTTTCTTAGATTGATTACTCTGAAAAAAGATTATAATATAAAATGGTTTGAATCTGAAAATAGAAGATTAATATCAAAGCCTAAGACTTGAGTATTTGATAACTTGAGTATTTGAATCTGAAAATACATTTTCATTTGAATCTGAAAGTTGATTTGAAACTGAAAATAACCATCATGGTTTGAATCTGAAAATAGAAGATTAATATCAAAGCCTAAAACTTGAGTATTTGATAACTTGAGTATTTGAATCTGAAAATACATTTTCATTTGAATCTGAAAGTTGATTTGAAACTGAAAATAACCATCATGGTTTGAATCTGAAAATAGAAGATTAATATCAAAGCCTAAAACTTGAGTATTTGATAACTTGAGTATTTGAATCTGAAAATACATTTTCATTTGAATCTGAAAGTTGATTTGAAACTGAAAATAACCATCATGGTTTGAATCTGAAAATAGAAGATTAATATCAAAGCCTAAAACTTGAGTATTTGATAACTTGAGTATTTGAATCTGAAAATACATTTTCATTTGAATTTGAAAGTTATTTAATTGAATCTGAAAATTTCCTTCATTCAAATATTAATGTTCATTTCCCTTACACAGTTTGTTTTATTTCATTGTTGGTGATGCTAATGCAGCTCTAGTGCTTCTGGATCAATTGATGGCAGCGCATGGACAGTTTCTGCTTCTACAAGAACCCATGTTTTTGCCGTTGCTGGAGAACCCATGTTTCTGCTTCTACAAGAACCCAAATGCTGTAGCATAATATTGTATCATTTTAGTTGAAGTTACGGTTTACCCTTGTAATAGAGAGATTTGCATATTTATGAGAATGGAAGTTCAGTTTTATGGCATTTGCGTCTGGTTGCAAATCCGAAGTCTGGTTTATGGCATTTGCGTTTGGTTTATGGCAAACATATTTGGTATCTGAAATCATGATATGGATGGCAGCACCATGCATGTTTACTTTTATGCAAATCCATCTAAGTTTTATGCATGTCTCAGGTGTAATGTTGCTGTCTCAGGTTTATTCCATCTAAGTTTTATGCATGACTCAGGTGTAATGTTGCGTCTGGTTGCAAATCCATCTAAGTATCTGATTGTATCATATTCAAGCAGCAGCATGCATGTTTACTTTTATTCAAGCAGCAGCTGGAAATGCATGTTTACTTGTGTTCCAACCCGTGGAAAAAAGAAAAGAAAAATTCTGTGGCAAAGAAAATTGGTGCAATTTCAACACCTAGCAATTACAGTTCACATTTACACCACATAAACAACACATTCCACTACAAAAGGAAATTTAATACTCATCAAATGGAAATTCATTCCACTACTCAGAATCCAATACTCATCAAATGGAAATTCATTCAACTACTCAGAATCCAATACTCATCAAGTGGAAATTCATTCCACTACATTTTTTGAACTGTTTATATTTACATCAACTACACAGTCCAATAAGCATATTTACATCAACTACACAGTCCAATAAGCATATTTACATCAACTACACAGTCCAATAAGTACACCTAGTTGCATGTTACTTAAATACTACCAAGTAACATGCAACTACAAATAAAAAACCCCAATATAACCGAAGTAGTATGTGTCCACGCCTTATTTCAGTTTGTTGTTCCAGAAGCTCCTTCTCTCTATTGGATACCACCAGCTCTCTCTTCTCGATTTCATCCACTCTTTTATGGAGCTCAGTCTTCGTCTTTTCCACATCGTCCATCATCTTCTCGAGCTCCTTCTCCTTCCTTAATAGTTCATTGTTTCTTTCTTGAAGTCGGAACTCAATTTCTTCATTACCATCTGCCCACTTGAAAAATTTACAGTATGGTAATCCCTAATCATTTTATACATATGTCAAAATATTAGATATATAACATATTCATCACTATAATTTACAAATGTTGGAACTATAAATAATGTAGTTACCTCTGTATTGTACTTTGGACACCCTAAGAAGGGTCGTCCTGGATTTCTTCTAGTACTTGAATATTTCAATGTGGCATCGACCTTACAGAAGCAGTGTGTTTGTCCCAAAGTACATTTTGGAAATGATGAAGAAGACATTGATGATGATAATGATGATGATGATGACATTCTAACATGAATATGCCATCCATGAGGTGCGTAAAATTGAATTAAAACTAAACAATATTTAATAAATCACATTGAATTAAATCTGCAAAGTAACAAAGCCAGATCTAAATATAATATAAAATTTCTATTTATAACTCTTATCAGTATTAATTGTTTCATCATGGTGCATATGGTGTAAATGATACAAACACAGACAATAAGCAAACTGTGCACCGGCACAAATCGGTTATAGGAGATACACAATGCATAAATGTTGAAGAAGTTTCACATGATAGTGACAATAACCCCATCAATTACACCAGCAACCTCTAATTATAAATTTAAATTTAATACAACACCACCAATAACACCATCAACATCTCAAGATCAAATTTAATTTAATACAACACCACCAATAACACCATCAACATCTAAAGATAAAATCACCATTTAATACAACACCATAACACCATCAACATCTAAAGATAAAATTTAATTTAATACAACACCACCAATAACACCATCATACCCACGAAATTCATAAACAATTACAACAATAAAGAAACAGCAAACTACAATATCAAACTGCAGGTATCAAAAATTGGAGAATATAACCTTACTTGGGAGCTATGTTCACTCCCACGACTGTGTCACTGGCAGTGAGGGAATCTCGTGTGTTTGTTTAGGGTTTAGGGTTGGGGTTTCAGGTTAGGGCTTCGGGTTGGGGTTTCAGGTTAGGGCTTCGGGTTAGGGTTTTAGGTTAGGGCTTCGGGTTATGGTTTCGGGTTAGGGTTTTAGGTTAGGGCTTCGGGTTATGGTTTCGGGTTAGGGTTTCGGGTTAGGGTTTCGGGACTTTGTGGGAAGGGGATATCAGACCTGTGGCTTCGTGGATTCGTAGGTGTCACTCTGTGATTTGATGGAGAAGATGAAGAGAAACACAAACCCTAACCAATGGCTCTGTGTTTTCATGGAGAAGACGAAGAGGTGCGTAAACCATGGTTTCTCTCGGCAAAGAGAAATGTGATGCAGAAAAAATCTTACAAACCTAACCCCTGATTTATCTGGGAGAAGAGAAGAAAGGTTTCGTGTGCGGCTTGGAGAAGAAGAAATATAGGGATCTTTGAAGAAGAAGACATAAAGAAAGTGGGGGGGAGAAGACGAAGAGAAACACAAACCTTGGAGAAGACGAAGAGAAACACAAACCCTAACCGAAGACGAAGAGAAACACAAACAAACCCTAACCAATGGGTCTGTATTTTCATGGAAGAAGAAGAAGACTAATTTCGCGTAAGGGCTTGGAGAAGGCAGACCGAAATGAATGAGAAAGGATTTTGAATCGTCCCGAACCCACGAGGACCCCTTGGAAATGAGAAAGGCAAAAAACAAAACGGTGTCGTTTTGTTTTTTTGCCACGTCGGATGTGAGGCCGCGGCGAGGACGCAGCCCGGTTGTCCACAGCATTTTTGTAAATATAATTGTTGAAGTTTTAAGGCTAGCAAATTGCCTTCTTTCTTTCGAAAAAGGGTAGACAAATTTACGTAAAAATTATTATTTTTATAATTCACATAAAAATTAATTTTTTAATAATTAATATTGAATTTTACTATTTTTTTAAATAACATGCATGAGATTTAGGACTTGTTAGTTTGGATAGTGAAAATATTTTATCTCATCTCATTTCATTCTCATTTTATCATTATAATTTTTTTAAATTTTCACACAAAATATAATAAATAATTCAACTTTTTAAATCTTAAAATAATAATAATATTAAAAAAATTAACGTATCATTTAAATAGTGAGTTTAAATGAGATAAGTCAAGATAAAAGTTGAAAGTTAAATAAAATATTATTAGAATATTATTTTTTAATATTAATATTATTTTAAAATTTAAAAAAATTGAATTATTTATTATATTTTATGTGATAATTTAAAAAAATTATAATGATTAGATAAGATGAGTTGAGATCAATTCTGAATCCAAACGAAGCCTTCAAAATGTTAAAATTATCAGTACTGCTAGGTACAATCTATTTTGTGCATGAAGTTGTGGACGAAGCTGATGTGGCAGATGTCAATCTATTTAAAAAAACGGAGGAAAAAACAAAGAAGAAGACAATGTCACCTGCAAGGCTGCAAACCTCTTCCCACAAGGAACCCTTAACACTTGCATCCCTTAAGCTCACATCCATGTCTGACTCTATCTTTGAGAGTGCCAAAGTTTCCTGTCATGGCCACTAGTTTCCACCGTAATTACTTCGGTCACCCTTATCTTCTTCATCGGAGTTTGATCTAACGCCGTTAGCCTTGGCGCCTTCGTGAGCTGTCACGGCCACAACCACATCGTCAGAGCTCTCTAACACTCTGGTACCCGAGTCCTCGCCCAGCATAGGACTCTACAAGTTTTTTTTTTTTTATAAAAAAAACAATCTCTACAATCTATTACAGTATAGCTGAAAGAAACATTCCAAATATTCCACGACTCTATAAGCTATTACAGTAAAACTCTACAAGCTTTTTTTGAAATACTGAAATTTCTAAATATTCCAAATATTAGACGATTTTATGAAGATAGATAGGTGTATGGTGAATTTGCTAATTTATTATGGTGGGGATATGCTTGTCAATCTCAATAACTTTTATTGGTTTCGTTGTCAATCTCAAGAACTTTTGCTGGTTTCCTTGCTAATTGATGGTTTTGTTCATTGTTTCCTTGACTCAATATCAGGATTTTGCTTAGTTTCGAAGTTTTGCAATCAGATAGGATACTGAGAACTTGTTTGCACTTTCCACCATTTTTTTGCAAATGAACAGAAGTAGGACATAGCTTCGAAAAAGAAAACACCCAAAAAAAGCGAAATAATATTCAAACGATATTTTCCCTTTCATTTTGTTTCGTCTCCCGCTCGTCTCCAATACCCACGCTACAAGCCAAAACGTCCCATTTCGTTTTTGGAAAACTCTAAAGCCATGAACAGAGCTAATGGAATCACAGGCTAAAAACCAGCAATTGCATATTCAGCAACAACCTCTGAGGTATGAAGATCAGCAACACCAAGTATCAAATCCTATAATAGAGATGCACTTAACAAAAGCAGTAATGGATTCCATAATAGTAAGAATAGGGGAGAAAGGAAGGGGTGGGGGAGGGAGACCCATTTACCATTTCAATAACTGTAGATTCATTTCCAGTAAGCACTTCAATATCACAATTCTCATAAAACACTAGAGAGAGCGAGAGAGATACCCAATGGTGTGGTGGAGGGGTTCTGGCGCTCCAAGTGCTGAAGGTCTCTGCTTGTTCGCCCGATCTCTTTTTTACAGTTGGAGACAAGGAGAAGGATAGATAGGGAATGGCAGAAGGCGTCTTTGGCTAGACGACGGGTTCAGATGCAGGAGAAGATAAGATAAGATAAGAGAAGGGAATGGTAGAGGAGGATCACGTTTTGGTTAAGTCTGAGTAGGCCTGTGCAGAAAATCGAGTGACCTGGCCCGTCCGCGAGCACCGACCCGGCCCGACCCGAAAAATACGGGTTTAATTCTTGATTGGGTTTGACCCGTACAACCCGCTTATAAAATCTGCAGATGAAAGTTGAAACCCTAGCTCCCAAAATCGGTTTTAACCCTTCTCTAAGTACCGAAAATTACTTCAGGATAGTGAAAGCTGTTGTCGAATGTATTATCTACGAGATTTCATGGAGCTAGCTAGGCTCTCCTTGAGCTTCAACATGCATATAGAGTCTCGAGGTCTTCCTGGGTTTTGTAGCGACGGTTGTGGAACGCGTGGGTGAAGTTGAGGGAGGAAGACTAGTTACGGAGGACGGGACCAGCAGTGAGGTGGAGGACTTCGTTGATGGAGACCAGGTTGTTGAGCTCAATGAGTTGGGAGTGTGACTGTGAGAGAACCAAGACCATGGCGATTTGAGTTTTCTAAGTTCATCTTCCCATTTTATCAAATACTTCACAAGCTTTTCACTTTTCTCACGCAGCATACCATTTTCTCTTTAATTCATTTTCCTGATTACATCCATTTCACAATAGTACATCCATTTATATTTCCTCAATCATTCTATTTTATATTTTTACTTCACTTTACATTGATAACCATAACAAGGAGTCGATGGATGCGTCTGCACGGCGGGGTAGAGATCCAGAGGCAACCGACGGCGAGTTGGCGACGGGCTAGCAGTAGTGGGAGCAGGGACCTTGGGTTTACAATCCGTGAAGTGAGAAGTGAAATTGAGAGCACCAACAATGTTGCGGGAGTATGGCTTTAAGGAAAATGAGGGTTGAAGATGAGGGAAAAGAAACACGAGTTGACCAATCAATAATATGCGGGTCGGCTCGATTTTGCCCAACCAATCAAGAAGTGCGGGTCGGGTCGGGCCCAAATGTTGAACGGGTTGCAGCCCTAAGTCTGAGACGAAACGCACCACTTCATAAGTTAAGATTTTTCTCCCTCAACGCGTCATTTCATTTGTTACCGTGGCCTGTCAGATCGTTTCGACTCACAAGGGTGCACGAAAACGCCTAGTTTTAGAGTTTTCCTAAAATTATATTTAATATTATGTTGTAATACTTATTTATTAGGAAGTCTTAAATTTTAATACATCATATTATTATAATATAACATTTAATTGAAAAATATATTACAATAAGATAGAAAGTATTCTTCTTTCACTTTAAAAAGTACAGTTCCACTTTGGAGCGGTCATGACTGTTTTTACCTTTAGATCAGTAGTCAATAAGGTATTGACATGTTATTAATGTACATTATAACACAATAAGGATGACTACATCAGAACACCTAAAATATCTTATGTCTTTTCCTTCTGTTTTGCTACCCGTTGCTATCTCCTCGCTGCCAAGCCATTCCCACGCCAGCAGCCCGACGCCACAACCACAGCCATTCTGACGCCAACGGCAAGCAACTCGACGCAGCCACCCAATCCAACGCCAACCAGTCCAACGCATCAACCACAGCCACCACGCAGTCGTGCGTCTGATGCCACCCACCCACCCACAGCCTACATGTTGATGCACTACGAACAACTCAGACCAGCCACCTGCATGTAGAAACACAACCACACAAGACCACCATCTCCATGCACGGTTATGCCTTGCACCATCTTGAACAAACCGTGAGCCTCTTCCGCGGCAACCACCAACCTCCTTGGACCATTACCTCTAAAGCCTCCTCCACCAACCTCCAAAACCATGCTACCAAGAACCACCACGCAAGCCTCACCGTGCGCAACCAAAGGAACATCGCCTTGCCCTATTTTTGGTTTCTTAAAATAGAGCATTCGATGGAAAGATACAAAGCACATATTTCCATGCCCATGTACGCCGTCATGCCCACGGCAATATGTCGCTACGAATAGCGGTGGAGCACCATCCAGGCTCATTTTCCGTTTCTCCATGAGCCACCATCAACCCAGGCAGCAACACCATCGCACGTTCTCCGCACGCCACCTTCTGCAAACCATAAAGGGTCACTGTTTTAGACAACCCGAACAGAGCAAAGGCTCCATGTGCAGACCACCAACCGCAAGACTCTATCACCAATGCATCCCGTCAACTTCGTTGTTGCCAAATTCCATTTCCAGATATGAGGTTGGTGGGTGAGAACCTGCATAAAAAGGTCCATAGCCGGATATGAAGTTCGAGTACTGGGAGTATAATAGCTTGAATGAGAATTTTCTTTCAATTCTTTTATCTGAATATTTTTTATTATTCGAAGATAGATAGAGACAAGGGTGAGAGGAGGTGAGGGATTTGGCTTCAGTGAGAGAGAGACGAGGGTGGGAAAGAGATCTGGTTTGGGTGCGGTGAGAACGCATGCTGGGTTTAATAAATGGGTTATGTGACAGGTGTACATTGGTGGCTGATTTCAGCCCTTTAATGGATGTACCGATTATAAGTTATTATCTTAAAAGTATACATTGTCTGGAGTTAGTTTGATTTACCGCATAATTGGTAAATAAGTATCATCATCCAACACTTGCAATAGGTGATCAGACAAAACTCAAACCGGAACTCCCAACATATTCCACCCCTAAGATGGAAGTGTTGGGTTTGTAACTTTGTAGAGTCTAGTTTATTTTTATGTCAGCTCACTTTGATGACCTGATCCAACATTGACTTGTCACGATTTTTTTGTGAGATTTCAATGAGACTTTAGCTGATATTGATCCGGTTTGTGACTTGAGAATCGTCAGACAAAAAATTTGATCGACTCATCGCTCGAACGAACACCAGAAGAGAGTTCACTCGAGCGAAGCGAACAACCCAACAATTGTGAAATCATGATTTCCGTCATACAACCCCGTATATATACATATATTTATGAACAATATGACCGTTTTAAGCAGTGTATTTCGTCCCACAATGTATTTATCATTCATCAAGATAATAAAATTATTTACAATTTTATAAATGTAAGCACATTATCGAATTATGTAAATATTTATTTCGTGTAATTGATTATTTGTTCTACTTTATTTTCTTGCATCGTTTTTCAACTGAAAGGACTCCCTTTACATTGCCAACAATCTTGGCAAAAGACCTCATCGTATACATTGCATTTAGAACGTTACCTTTTATCTTATCTTTTAAACGGCGTAATTCTTATTTGCTAACAAAAGAACTTTACCTCGTTCGTAATCATTGCATTTATAAATAGTGGTGATGGGCAGTTTTAATAGTTGGGCTTCATAGGCTCCCAAAATAACAGCTTCTGCCTCACCTCACCTATTGTTGGAATTGTGGTTATTTAAGTTTATTGTGCCAAGAGTGTAAGTTGGATCCATACGAGTCTCGAACAAGAGCATCATAGATTCAATTAGTTTTAAGAAGTATTTATCATTTTATTTGTTAATAATGCACTCAAATAATTATAAAATACTACAAAATCTATTTCATATTTTATCTCTAAAGAAGCGGGAGAGAATCTAAAGACAAAAGTACGAGTAGGGGTGAAAATCGATTGTTTCAGTTCGGTTTCGATCCAAACAACTACTATACATGGATAAAACCGGTCGGTAAAGAGGGAGAAAACCGGCGACATTGGTTTTGGTGTGATCCTGATTGCTCATCGGTGTCCCTTCAGCATCGTAAATGGTTCGAAACTCATAAATGGAGATGCGAGTCGCGACCATGCAATGAGTGAGAGAGAGAGAGAGAGAGAGAGAGAGAATAATAATAATAATAATAATAATAATAATAATAATAATAATAATAAGGGAATATGGGGGGTATTAAACCCTAAATTGAAACAACAATGGTCGTTTCATTCTATTTTGTTTTTCTAAACTAGACGTGTAAAACAATGTCATTTTATCTAATATATATATATATATATATATAATCGGCCGGTTCAGCAGTTTAAACTAGGTTCAAATCGGAACCGAACCAGCTAACGTCGGTTTCAACTTATTTCTACCGCCGACCGACCAATCCTCTGTCGGTTTCGGCCTGTTCCATACTCTGGTGACCAATCCGTGTTGGTCCCAACCGGTTTGAATGGTTTTTGTACACCCCTAAGTGTGAGTATGCAATAAAACATTAGGCCTGGTTTGGATAGATAAATATTTTCATCTCATCTCATCCCATCTAATCTTAATTTCCAAACATGACAAATATAAACAATTCTCAATTTTAAACCTTCATTTTTTCATATAATCAATGAATCATTAACTAATTATTACAACTTTCTCAAACTTATAAACAAAACATAAAAAACAATTTAATTTCTTCAAATCTTAAAATAAAAATTATATTAAAAAATTATATTTTAATAATGTTTTAACTTTATAATATTTTTATTCAATTTTTTTTTCTCATTTTTCAAAACTCTATAAAATATTTTATTTCAAACTTTTTATAACTCATCTCATCTCATTTCAATTCAAATATCTCATTACTATTTATAAAATGTCTTAATTTATTTTATCTCAACTCACTATCCAAACTAATGATAAAACATTTAGAAAAAATCTTCAAACCAGTGACTCCTATCAACCCTAAATATCGGAGACCAATACGAAAAAGACACGTAGCCGAGCGCACAACTACTCCCCCTCCCCCTCTCTCTCTGCTCTTTCACTGGATCTGACTCCTATCTCTCATGAAATCGCAGTCTCTGCCCTCGATCTCTCTCTGCCCTCCCTGCTCTCGATCTCTCTCACCCTCTCTGCTCTCAATCTCTCTTGGCTCTCGATCTCTCTCGCCCTCTCTGCTCTCGATGCCCTCTCTGGATCCACCATGCCTCTCTGCCCTTTCTTTTCTTTTCTTTTTTCTTTTAGAATTTTTGCTACTGTTCGTTCACTCTGCGAAGGGTAGGGACTTATCAAAATGAATCAGGGCTCATTTTACAAATGAAAATGAAGTGCATTTATGTGGAAACAGAAAGAAAGCGACTCTCCCGCTATTGGATTTAGTTTAGGCCTGTAAAAATGGTATGAACAATCATTTTTTTTATCTTTTCAAGATTTCAAAACCCGATCCGAATTGGTAGCTACAACTAAAGCCCCTTTGATACTTTGGAAATCGATGTTAGAGAGTCGTGCCGAGCATTAGAGCTCCTGCAGCAAAGAAAGCCACCACACTTCAAGTGAATCTTTCCTTTCTATACCAGTCCAGAAATCATTACTTGCCTTATTTTTGTTACCACTTTCTTGCTTGATATTTTTTGTTCAATTTTGGCCACAGGTTACTATAAAATGTACGCCCTTTACGGAGAGAGAACGGGGTTGCAACATTATCCGAGTAATTGACAGTAAGGCTTGAACTGGTCTCGGTGGCCTTCGAAGTAGAGAGAGAAAGGGAAGGAGAGAGAGAGGCGTCGAAGTAAAGAGAGAGAGAGAGAGAGTCAAAGTAGAGAGAGAGAAGCTCATATTTCCTATATAAAATCACAGAGAGAGAGAGGACGGTCGAAGTAGAGAGAGAGAGGCCTTTCTGAATTGGGGAGAACGAAGGAGAAATAGAGTTGCTTACCCGTATGCATCCCCACGTAACATGTTTTCAAAGGCTTATGTGTCACAACCGTATTGGTCTCCGATAAACTCAACTTACAGGTGACTCCTACCCGAAGCGTTTCTCAAACATTTAATTGGCATGAGTCATTGTTATTTTCGACTATGAGACAAATAAACAACGTCATCAAATTACATCATATCAATCAAATACGAAATAAGGGAAACATTTTCTTAAGGAAAAATCTTATCGCAAGCAAGTTTGTGCACCAATTCGTGCACCAATATTGATATGTAATACATATGTTTAATAAAATGATGTGAATTAAAGATAAAAATAATTTTTATGATATAAGAGATTTTCTTCTTCTCTCAAAATTTTTTTTTTATTTTTTATTTTAAATAAAAAAATTATTAGTACGTGATATGGTGCACGAAGTCGCTTGTATCTAACAAAACCCTTTTGTTAATCTAAAAAAGAAAACGCGCCAACATCAAATAATATTTACGTATTTTACAAAAATTGTCGGTTTGACTTCTATTTTCTAGGGTCAAAGAGAGTTTGCGTTGGGCATGGTCCCCGGATTCAAAAGTTCAAAACCACGACCCACTTTCTCGTAATCCAGCAGTAGCCCCGCCACCTGTTTCAGCTAACTAGGACGACACGTGTAAAGAACAACGAATCTCGGTGAGTATCAGCTACGAGAAGAGTCTCGGTAAGCCTACTAAGAAACGATGATCTCCGTGGCGATAATCGACACGTGTTCGGATCTGCTGACGACCCTTTCCTTCATCAGACGCAGACCACCGAATTATGCTTCCAACATTTTCTTCAATTTAAAAATGAGTAATGATATGTATAGAGCATATTATACAATATATTGCGTAATAATATTATAAAATGAAGATATTTATATAAAATAATATTATTTTTATAAGTTATTTTATAAAATATATTTTATTTAAATATAATTATATAAAATATTATGAAAAATATTACGTGATAAATCATTTTCTTTCGGAAATTTCTGCCGAATCAAATATAGCACTGTAGTTAGTATGTGATCACGCTATCCACGCTGAATCTACGGACCGTCTCGCTCTCTCCAAAATTCTATAAAAGCATTTGTGGTTGTGGAACACCAGATCTTACACTTGGCGTGATAGCACTTCGTCACTTCCTCAAAAAGCGCCCTGCTATTATTATTGATAATTGACCCAGACAGAAATTTCACGGGGTCTCCGGTGCGGTTCGGTTTCTGATACCAGTTTCTTCACGAGACGAGCGGGGATGAGTTGCTCTGAAAATTCGCAGTTGAAAATCGTTACCGGCGAGGCTGGTTACGTGCTCGAAGATGTCCCTCACCTCACTGATTACATTACTGATCTTCCTGTAGCTCTCTCTCTCTCTCGTGTTTTTTTTTTTTTTTTTTTTTAATGTTTTAAGTTCATTTAAATTAATTGTTGGATCCATGTCGTTTCGGTGATTTCCAATATTTTCTGAGGATTTTTTAAATCCATTAATATAATGATCATTCCCGTTTCAATTTGTAGGATAGGTATAGCCCATACATTCCTTTCCTTTTTTTTTTTTTTTTTTGATAAGTACATTCCTTTCCTTTTTTTAACATACTTACTATCGTTATATCGTCTTCTAATGGGTGGTGGGTTATATGGCAGACTTATCCGAATCCACTGCGATTTAATCCTGCTTACTCGGTGGTTAAGTAAGTAAAAGAAGTTTTCTAGATGATGATTGTTTTTATTTTTGTGGATTTTTTAATGGTTTTTATTTTATGATATCATAATTTTAGTCGGATTTTTCCGTCTTCAGGCAGTATTTTGTTCATGTGGACGATACCGTTCCTCAGAAGGTCAATTCTGCTCTCTAACCTGATTGCATTCCTAGATGTCATTGTGTGTGTGTGTGTGTGTCTGCTTATATTTTGTGTATATTCAACATACTATAGCTTATCTGTTAGAGAAATTGGTATTATATGTGTGTGTGAGACTACAAGCGTTAAATGTACGAGAAACTTCATCAAATGCACGCCCATTTTCTATGTAACTGAGTGCATTTTCACACGGGTTTGAGAGATTGGCATTCGATCGATATTACCAGTGACAATAATTTTAAAATTGGTGCGAACAAGTTTCATAAGAAAGCTTGCTTCCCCCCTTTTTAGGGTATTAATAATCCAAGCCAAGGTGTCTTTGGCATGCATTAAGCAGATTTCCTACGCTATTTCCTACGTTAAGATTAACTACCAGAAAAAAATGTTGGTTTTTTCTATCCAAGTAAAGATTTGTTGGTTTTACATGTTTTTAGATTGTTGTTCACAAGAATAGTCCAAGAGGGACACACTTTCGGCGTGCAGGACCTCGACAAAAGGTAATTCTTCCTATCTGAATGCTGTTGAAGTGATTTTAAATCATGTTCATGTTAGTAACATACACTTTTATGCCACTCAGGTCTATTTTGAGTCAGAGGAAGTGCACGCCTGTATTGTAACATGCGGTGGTCTATGCCCTGGGCTCAACACTGTGATCAGGGAAATTGTGTGCGGTCTCTATCACATGTATGGTGTTTCCAGAATACTTGGGATAGATGTGAGTGTCTGCATCAACTGATACTATGCTAGAAGAAAACTGAGTTATTTTTGTGATTTATTCTTTGTTTTGGATGTGTATCTATGTTGCTTCTAGTTTTCATAATAAGAATTGCATAGGTTACTTGTCAACAAATAAATTCAATAGGTTAATCTTTAAGTCAATTTAACACAGAGTTTCTGACCTCCTACCCCTCCCCCTTTCTGCCTTAAAAAGGGAAAAATAAAAGAAACAAAAATGGTTTATCTGCATGCCATCTATCAATATATTTATGTAGATATTTCATTTGACAATAACAAAGCAAGAACACACAACAACATAGGGATTAGTGGTTCTAATCAAGTCTGCATATCCTATCAATCCAAATCATCCGGACGTAGTTTTGCTATTTCTTAACGTGCAATGTTTCTGCTTCATGATTTGAGACTCACTTCGTGATTCAGTGGCTTACAAAATTTTTTGTTTGCTATGTATTTAGGGAGGATACAAGGGCTTTTATGCTCGAAATACCATTACTTTAACACCTAAGGTTGTCAATGATATTCATAAACGTGGTGGTACCATCCTTGGGACATCACGAGGAGGCCATGATACCTCGAAGATTGTTGACAGCATTCAGGATCGTGGAATTAATCAGGTGTGAAAAGGGTTGCTTTATTCTGACTAACTGTTACGTGATGATTTTTGTATAGATCAATAAACTGAGAGTTCAGCTTATCTGTTTGTTAGAGCCAGGCACCATTCCCATGGTTTAAATATTCCATACTGCTTTTACTTATCCAGGTTTATATAATTGGAGGAGATGGAACTCAAAAAGGAGCCGCTGTCATATTTGAGGTAATTTTATTGTAAATAGGAGGGAATAAGAGATCCTGGATCAAATTGATTTGATCCCACAAAATAGCCTTCTCAATTAGTGGAGATGTTGAATGTGAAAGCTAGGGTTACTCAGTTACAGTGATGCATCCAAGTCCACTTAGCCCACCCCATTCTCTCTCTGTTGCTCTACTCAACCCAACCCACGAACCTGCCCATTTTTGTTAAAGGGATCAGCTTGCAATGGGTCAACCTGATAGATCATTGTGCAACTGATTATTGTAAGTGATATTGAGAACAAAATTGAAAAATATCTTGATAATTTCATAATTTGATTTTTTCTTTAGGAGTTCAAAGTGTTAATCATAAGGAAGAGGTGCTCATAATTTTTTTTATCCTCTAGCTTTATTTTTGCTGAAATATTGGCTTCTTTAATCAATATATTATGAAATCTGAGATAATAATAAGACAACAGGTTATATCTGTTGGGTCCCATGTTGATTGTATCATAAACGGGTTGATTTTGAGTTTAAGCTGAATGACCAGCTCACTAAACAGGTCAGGTCAAACATTTTTCTATATACATATAAATTGGTCGGTGTATAGTATATTCAGTTATTGTTGGTGATTGACCTCACCTGACCTGTAACCATGCTTAGCCAACCATTTTACAGGTGTCTTAGTTATTCAAACAGTCTTGTTCCTACTGTGCGTGCAGGAAATTAGACGGCGTGGACTCAAAGTTGCAGTTGCCGGAATTCCTAAAACCATAGATAATGACATTCCTGTACTTATTTAACAACACTGAACTGGATTTAATGAATCTAATTTTTCCTCGACTTTTTATTGCATTCTCTCTTCGACTAACTTGTTCGGGACTTTCCATTAATTTAGGTTATTGACAAGTCCTTTGGTTTTGATACTGCGGTTGAGGAAGCCCAACGTGCCATTAATGCAGCTCATGTTGAATCTGAAAGTATCGAGAATGGAATTGGTGTTGTAAAATTAATGGGACGCTACAGCGGTAAGCTCTGCGTTTATGTTTTTCATAACGATCATAATGTAAATTACATAGCATTTACATGTTTGAAACAATTATCATGATGCAGGTTTCATTGCCATGTATGCTACTCTTGCCAGCCGTGATGTGGACTGTTGCTTGATTCCCGAATCTCCCTTCTATCTTGAAGGAAAAGGTGGACTTTTTGATTATATTGAAAAACGACTCAAAGAAAATGGACATATGGTTATTGTGATAGCCGAGGGAGCAGGACAGGATCTTCTTTCAGAGAGTTTGCAATCCATGAACTTGAAAGATGCTTCAGGAAACAAGCTACTGCAAGATGTTGGGCTGTGGATATCTCAGAGGATCAAGGTATCTTTGTAAACGGAAAAATGTCCCACTTCTTTAATGACTTTGGTATTAAACCTCTCATACTGAGACATGCACATCTTATCTATGTCGGCACCATAGGTGTACAATATTTTTAACTTTTCGGTTTACTGGATCGAGATAAAATCTGTGTCATCCGTATGTGGCCGATGCATGCACATCTTACCGATGTCCACACAAGGGGTGTAGAAAATATTCCATCTTTTTTTTTTTTTAACATAATTAACTTATTATGTCATCGCCATCAAGAGAAACTATTTGACATCTTTCCAAGTAGAAATGCTCCAAGAAGTTTCACCGTCTCATAAACTTTAGCCATTGAGTGATAGCTGATATGCATTTAAAAGGATAGTTTATTGTCTTATCATGTTGTGTTGTATTCTGCCTTAAAGAATTGCTGTATCAGCATACCCTTATAGTCTATATATATATATATATATCCCATACCTGTAACCATGCTTCATCTACTGGCCTCCTATAAAGCAATATTTTATAAAGCTTTGCTTGGGTGAGACCTTCTTGCTTGGATTACTAACCCAAGCTGCTGCACAGTATGGTGCTGCATCTGTTTAAAATTTGTAGAAGTAAAATCCTCAAAGTGGTTGAACTTTTACTGAGTTGTATTCTTTCCTCATATAGCATGCCATGTAATTGATACGAGTTTTCTGCAGCAAGATCTTTTTGTTCAACTACCTAGTCGCAGCCAGACTGCTAATTTTAGTTTTGGCTTTTACCTATTCTCATGGAGACAGTTTTTTAATAAGCAATCTAGTTAGTGTAAGATATGAGATGTTTTGGTCATTATGTGTTTTTTAAAGTGACATCTGTTTAATTTGTAACTTGGAACTGAACTAAAGCCAAAGACTCAAAAGAAGTATTAGATTGATTAAGTGTAATGAGCGAAATATCTCATATTTTGTACTATATGGTCAAGATATATTAGTTGTATAGGGGGTCAAATATAAAATTCTTTTGGGTATTAACAGTCTCTTTTTTGGTTTGCAGGATCATTTTGCTAGACAGCATAATAAGATGGTTATTAATCTTAAATATATAGGTCAGTGGCCTCAAATTTATCCTTCTTTTTGGGTTGATATGTGTGTCTGTGTTTCCTTTATTTTTAAATGGTTATTAATATGACATGATATACATATAAGTATCCTAATCTAACCAATTGGTCTTGCAGATCCGACATACATGATCCGGGCAATTCCAAGCAATGCTTCCGACAATGTCTACTGCACGCTTCTTGCTCAAAGTGCAGTTCACGGAGCAATGGCTGGTTACACCGGCTTCACAAGTGGGCTTGTCAATGGCAGGCAGACATATATTCCTTTCAACGTAAGTAATAAGTAATTTGGGTCCTTAGATAATCACTATGGTACTTTTAAGACTGTCACAATCAACTCTCATTTTTACTCAAATTCATATTTTGGTTAATAACACTCTTTTGAATCTAAGAGTCGGAGTAAATCATGGAAAGAAATGACTTCTGCAAGAAAATATAAAGGAGTGGATTAAATGGTAGAAGGAACACTTTTAAGTGCTATACGTTATATCTTTTTAAATCCTCTCAATCTCTGATTATAGATATACCCATAATGTATACTTATATTTTCCTTCAAATGGACAGGCATTCCATTTCCAATAAATAAAGAGATTTTTTTTTTTTAAAACAAAAATGAAACTAAAAAATAGTGTGAACTCAAACAAATTGGTCATTGTATACAGTGTGAAGCCAATAATTTCTCTAGACTTATTTTCTAACTTTGTGGTACACAGCGTGTCACTGAGAGGCAGAACAAGGTCGTGATTACAGATAGGATGTGGGCAAGACTCCTTGCTTCGACCAACCAGCCTAGCTTTCTGGACCCCAAAGATGTAACTGAAGTCAAGAAAGAGGAAGAACCTCAAACCCAATTGTTGGACGGGGAGAATTGTAAAGATCCATTGGCTAAAGACATTCCCAGTTTGACATAAAATGTAGGAGTGGACTCTGTTTTGTCCAACATCTTCTTTTAAAACCAGTAGCTACCGCTTAGTTGATGCCAACACCCAAATATTGGGTGATAGGAATTTGTATTTGACTAAATAATGACTTTGCTCAAATTATTTATGCTTGTCGCTTGATATGATAATGGCATGTTTGAATGCTTAAAGTATCTTGAAATTTTGGGAATAGTAATGAAATAGTTTGAGTAAAGATGCTTTATTGAGTTTTTAGAAATGAGAGAAAAAGTTAATATAAAAATATGTATTATATTGAAGTTTGTGAGAGTGAATAGATAAAGTTATATAATATATTTTGTATGTAATTTTTAAATATTATTTTTGTTTTGAAGTTTATAAAAGTTATATTGATTTTATGTTTGCGCAATGATTTAGATGAAAAAAATTAAAAACTTGAAATTAAAGAGTGTTTTTTTACTTGAGTAATGTTTGAAAATGAAGTTATGAAAAATTTTGAAAATTTTGAAAAGAAAAATTATACTCATCATCCTCATACATAATTTTTAATTTTTTAATTTTTTTTTTCTTATCAAATGTGTGATGATGTATGGATGATGAGTAAAAGAACTAAATTAGGAAGAATAAAATTAAAAGAATTAAAAAATTAAAAATAAGTGGTGTGTGAGGGATGATGAGTATCAAAACTCTTTTGAAAATTATCATGTTTGCCAAACATGTACATTCGAGAGGAAAGTTTAAGTTTGGTAAGTGAGAATTTTTTAACATTATAAAACTCAAATACATCCGAGAATTCATATTCTTTTCTGCAGAGCTAACAGACCACTGCAATGAACTTGCATGGCAGGATTCAAATAAATAAGCTTAAAATAATTATTTACCCCAAAACAATTCATATTATGAACTGTTTTATGTCACAAATACAATGAAAAAGACAGAATCAAAAAGTTATGCTACTCCAAAGAACCTGCTAGAAAGCCAATGCCTTTGATAAGAAAATTACCAACATCTGACAAGGGATTTAAAGCCTATATACACCCGAGGGCTCAGCGTTCTGAACAATCCATGGATGTTCAAGAAGCTTGTGTAGTGGCAGGCGCTGAGAAGAATCCTTGACAAGCATCTGTTGTTATTATTATTTTTTTTGGGGGGGGGGGGGGTGGAATCAAGAATTATTAAATGAATCTTTTTTTTTTTAATATTATGCAACATAGAGTAGTTAAGCAAAAAAGTAAAACCTGACTAATGAGGTCCTTTGCGGAAGAAGAGACAATTGGTTTAGGAGGGAACTTGAGATCAACTTGCACAATCCTGTAAGCAATATGAAAAACCTATAATATATACGATACTGATCAAATGCAAATCACTCTTCACTCTTCAGATGTACTATATATGTTCCTCATATAGGAGTAACTTGCATCTTATAAGGGAAAAGACTCTTAAAAGAAAAAAAGAATCATCACTTCAAAAAATTTTGCATCTCCAGGAAAGAGATCACCAATTCTTTATGAAAAATTTACCATTCCATGCCTCTTTGAGCAAAAAGCGTTAAAAGGGGTAGTGAAACTTCTAAAGTCACGCTTACCTTCTATATGTATCTGAGTGCTCCTTAGCCTCAAAAGGAGGGACCCCATAAAGGAACTCATAACAAAGGACACCGAGACTCCAAATATCCACATTTGCATCATGCTCCACGCTCTCCACTGTTAAGGCACCACTGAAGTATTACTAAAAAAATTACCTTGGGTCAAGTAATTCTCGGCATTTATTTTCTATGATATAATAACATATTTTTTACAAACAAAATCAATTTGAACCAGCATTGATTCAAAGAGATGAAACCAAACATTTGAGCAAAAAGAAATTGGAAATCATTGAAGCAACTCCATTGGAGCATTCACTATCTATTGATACATACCCATCTCTGGGGGGAGGTAATCCAGCGTACCACACATGGTTCGCCTACGATTGAATGTATGCACTGACCACCCAAAATCAGCAATTTTAAGTTCACCCTGACAAAGAGAACCCACAATGAGATCATAAATAAAAAAGTTCATCATATAAGTCAAAGGACCAAGAAACAGATAGTGGTCTAGATATTGGTCATCACCTGTGCACCAATTAGAAGGTTCTCTGGTTTAATATCTCTGTGTATCACATGCTTTCCATGACAATATATGAGAGCACGGGCTAATGATGCAACATACTGTCTTGCAACCCATATTGCACAATAACTTGTAATCAGTTTCACATAAAAATATCAACCCGGTTGGGCCCTTTGGGTTGATATGTAACTTTTACTGATAAAAAAAAAACATAAAAATATGTGCTGAAAAGCTTAGTTAGTCCCCACGCAATTTCACCAAAAAACACTACCATATATCCTCAAAAGTGAAATAATATTTTAGGAACTACACTTAATTGGTACTTAAAGAGGAAAGGGAACCAAAAATCAGGTAACTAGCAAGAACCTTAACACCTATTACTTCAGAATTAATGGGGTGGGGGAAACAAATGAAGTATGAGAGCCTGGCATAAATAGAACTTACAGTAGCAGCACGTCTTTCACTAAAGTATTTGCACTTCTGTAGTTCCTTGTAAAGTTCACCTTTGGCTGCATATTCTAATATCAAATAAACTCTTTTCTGCCATCACCACATTGAAATAACAAATGGTTAATAGCAGCCTATTTCCCCCCCACTTCAGCAATTCATGATTTTGGACAAGACTCGGTAAGAAAACATGACATTTTACCTGATCATAGAAGTATCCATAGAGACGTAAAATATTGGGATGTCGCAGATGACTTTGTATTTCAACTTCCCGGCGAAGCTGATGCTCAACCTGAGACTGTTGCAGCTGGCTCTTAAAGAGGACTTTCAGTGCCACAATATGATTGCTCTGTTTCAGAAATACCAGATAGCAAATTAGGTTCCATAATCTCAAAAAAGTAACCAAGAAGTATCAAAACCATGAGGTTATTTACACTAGAAAATAACTGAACAACTACTATGACAAAAAGTCATCCTTCCATCTTCTAGTTTGTGGCAAAAGAAAAAAGTGTAGCTAGTTCTGTGTTTTGAAAGACATTTTGGAAATTTAAATGCGAAATCTGGAAATTAATTATGGTAAAGGAGGAACCAGATACCATCATACCACGCTTATTACTGGGCTCACTGGAAAAAAATCTGAACATTCTATAAAATGATTATGCGTTTTCATTTGCTCAATTTTTGTTAGCAACAACAAAAAGGACAAAATAAAGAACTAAAGTGCGCTCAGATTAGATAGGACCCAAAATCCTTGACTACCAGAACCCAATATCAACTTGAAAGATCTAAAATTCCACAATCAACGAATCACATGCTTAACACATCTATTTATTTATTTGATTGGCACCAGGTGTCCGGAAACAAAATCCCGACTAATCCCAAGGGTGCACAGACCCTCGACAAGGAGTTTCCCACAAGTGCACCTCTGGTAATTCAAGGAGAAGTTCTCCCAATCCGATGACCCCTATAAATTGTTTGCACCTAAGAGGATTCAAACATTAAACCTGGAGGGAGCATACCACAGGGACCAACAAGGTCTTTACCACTTGAGCCAACCCCTAGGGGTTAACTTAACACATTTATTGAACCAATGTTATGGGAAAAAAGCAGAAGTGTCAACACTTACTCTCTTTTCTCTTGCCAAATAGACGTGACCAAACTTCCCACGTCCGAGGGGTTTTCCGATGTCAAAGTCATCAAGTGTCCATCTTCTTTTCTCCACTCCAGAAACATCTGAAGAAGCCTATAAAAATAAAATACGGAAACCAAATTTCTAGTAATTGCCAATGAGGATAAGAGATCAGAAAAAATAGCAGATACTTTTGCAGAAACACAATAGACCGTTGAAAATGGAAGTTCCTGCAGACACAAAATTAAAAATCAACATCCCAGAACCTCAGTATGCAAACCGTAAACCCTAATAATCCGAAAACAAAGGAGCTCATATTTTTATAGATTGGATAAACCAGAGCCCCCCTCCGATGAGTAACCAACAGATAAAAGAGAGTCCTAGACAAGAGAAACCCTAAATCCGTTTGGGAGGTGGTTTCGCAGTTCAAGCGAAGAACGAATTCGACGATTAAAAAGATCTCGGGAAGAAATTCTGGCTTTCAGATCAGGGGGCTCAAAATCCCCGAACATTGCAATTCCAACCTAAATTTCAGATCAGGGGGCTCAACTCTTTACATTTCACTAAAGAAACAACGATACCCGTTAATCTAACAAATAAAGCAAATGACGCATTATAAAATTCGGGAAAGAAAACATCGAAAAAGAAACCCTAATTTCCAGATCTGAGAAATCAAGTAACGCAACGAATACCCTATCTTAAAAGTACTTTCCATTCAGTTTACCTTCTCTTGTGGTTGGGTCTCCGCAGCGATCGCCATGAGAGAGATGATTCTAGACAGAGGGAGAGACAGCGAGGGAGATGGCAAACAAGGCGATTATGAAGTAGAGGCTGGCATGCTTGAATAAGGAGCACATTACAACGGTCGAGTTTGCAGGGGACGCCACGTGGTCCAATGCCGCCCAGCAACGCTTTTCAAATTTTTTTTTGGCATTTTGTGTGTTTCGTGGAGGAAAGGAGCGTCCAGTAGGGTCCGTCCTCTAAATAAAGGTAACTTAAAAAGAAAATGATTTTAGCATTAGTATTGATCTATACATATGCATATATAAAGTTATATTTACATAATATGATCATAAAATTCTCTACATTAATTTATGCATATTTAAATATTTAGTTACTTATGAACATTGCTTATCCAAATTTAGATAATCATTATTTACCCTACAAATCATATTTTAATCATTATTTATCTTTATTCCCACTCTCTCTCACAATCCTTTCATTTTCTCCCTCATTCAACAACATAATAAACTTTCACTTACGCATTCATTTTATTATTATAATATATTATATATTTTTTTTTCATTTTATTATATTTTTAATATAATATATAAAAAATTATATTTTTTATTATTGTATTTGTATTATTAATGTCAAATGTATGTAGTGGATGTTAATTGTAAAATATATATAAAAAAATTAATTTTAGCAAAAAATTAATAGTAATCAATTTTATTATTATTTTGTCTCAAATATGCATACATCAATGTGAGAATTTTACTTGAATGACAAAGTGAATATGCAATAGAGGTGATTTTGCATATGCATATGTATAGACCAATGTTAATGCTCTACGGATACCATACCTCTAGGTTTGGATATCAAAATCATTTCAATTTATCTTATCTTATTTTATCATTATATAAAATATAATAAATAATTTAATTTTTTCTAATTTCAAAATAATAATAATATTAAACTTTTATTTAAAACTTTTAACTTTCATATAAAACTATATTATCTCGTCTCATTATCCAAATCAATATTTTGAATACCGTTTTGATCGAGGCATTGAAATGAAATATTTCAATATAAGTATCGTTTTGGATACTGTTTCAGAATAGTCTATATATGAATAAATTATATTTAAATTAAAAATAGTCTAATTTGAATTAAGACTCTAAAAATAAACTTGCAGTTTGAATAAATAAATAAAAAATAGAAGTAAAGGTCAAAATTTATATATCCGCCAATATCAATCGAAATTCTGACCGATATGGAACGAAATTCAAAACATTGCTCCAAAACACTCCCAATCCGTCGGTTTTGAGATTTTATGTTGTCTATGAATGATTCTATTTAACATTTTATAAACTACATATTTTATATTTATACGTTGTCTATGAATGTTCTACTTATCCGTCGGTACACGAACAATTTAATTAATTTAATAAACATAAAATAAAAAAATTGAAATATATATAATATGTGGTGTGGAATGGTCAGTATAACCCTTGTTTTATTGAACAAACTTTTCACCTCGTTGCAAACAAACAGGTTGCCACGTGTTCTACGTTCTAAAACTCGTATCCATGCAAAGGGGCCACGTGTCCCCCTCGCCTCCTTAATTTCCAGCTCCGCAGAGCCTCCATCTGATCTCCTCATCCATGCACCTCTATCTCTGCCACTCTTTGATCGTTCGCAACGCCGCTAATTAACCATGTCTGATCACTCAAGGCCAGTGAGCCAAGCGCTCTACGATCCTTCCTCGACTTCCTCACGACAGGCTGTCAAGTTCTTGACTGCAGTTACAATTGGTGCTACGCTCCTAATCTTGTCTGGGTTGACCTTAACCGGGACGGTGATAGCCTTGATCTTGGCGACCCCAGTTCTGGTCCTGTTCAGTCCGATCCTAGTACCGGCAGGGATAGTCTTATTCCTGGTTGCTGCCGGTTTGGTAGTCTCTGGCGGGTGCGGGGTGGTGGCCATGACGGCATTGTCGTGGATATATAACTACGTGACGGGAAAGCACCCGATGGGGGCGGACAGGCTCGATTATGCGAGGATGAGGATCGCGGACAAGGCTAGGGACATGAAAGAGAGGGCCAAGGAGTACGGGCAGTTTGTGCAACACAAGGCTCGTGAGGCAACCCAGGGTGCTTGAAAACGACGTAGTACGTGTGGTATATATCATGGGTTTCTCGAAGCGTAGTTTGATGGTGTTCCTGTTTTGTTTGCTTGCAGTACTTTGCTTCGGCTATCTTTTTCTTTCTTTTGTACCGCACTTGGGTGCCTTGCTTTCAGTTGAGGGTATAGTTTGTTTAATAAACCCATCTGTAGCTAAGCAATTTCCTTGTTAGGCTGCGTTATGCAGAAAGAAGAAAAGGCCTCCTGATGTCGTTTTCCTCCCTTCCTCTTCGGGGGTTGTTCAACCGGACGTGGATATCCGGTGATAACCGGATCCAGATGCTAAACCGCCTGGATTAATTTAGAAATAATATAACTGGATTTAATCCGGATATTCGAATTTTTTATTCTTTTTAATATAAATCCGGATATCGAGATTTAATCCAAGTTTTTAATATATTTTTTTTAAGACGACTTTAAAATTTAAAAAAATATTTTTATAACACTTTTGTTTTAAAAAAAATTATGATATTATATTTAAATTGTGAGAATAAAATAGATAATATTGTTGTTATATTATAATGCAAAACATAAATTTGTAAAGAATAAAATAAATAATAATGGATCACAATTAATTAAACTAATACATAACAATGCAAAATAAATAATATTGTTAAATATTTTATATACAAGTACTAATCAAACAACTTGTATTATCAAATTTGAACCAACAATAATGGTTTTTAGAAAAGATAATAATTCGAGCAGATAATACAACCGGATATCTAGATTTTTTTTCTCTTTTTGGTTATAAATCTAGATATCTGGATTATAACCAGATTTAGATATCAAGATTGTAATTGAATTTATTTATAGCACTTTTTAAAAAAAATCATGATATCATGTTTAAATTGTCTATTTTAATATTTTTAAAAAATAATTTAAAGACTTTTTTAAAGTTTTTTTTTCAAAATAAAGAATAAAATAAAGAATAATGCAAAATAAATAATATTGTTGTTATATCACAATGTAAAATATTAATTTACAAAGAATAAAACAAATAATATATTATAACTCATAATGCAAAATAAACTAATGTTTTGCTGATGTCTAAAGTCTCAATATTTTGTTTTGCATAAACGGAATAATCAACTTTGATACGTAGGAGACTTTAAATCTCCCTTCTATCTGAAATCATTGGCACCCTCTCTTTCACATCATTGTAGAGTTTTTTGTTTTTTTTTTTTTAAAGAAGAATACGGTTATGGATAATTAGATCGCAAAACCGGATCCGTAATCCGATTCGGATTTATCTTACTTGCCGGATGCACCCAAATTCCGGGTTTCGGACCGGATCCAAAAAAAAAAAAAAAAATCCAACCCGGTCTACACCCCTCCTTCCTGTTAGTTCATTTAGGACTATTCTCGGTCCAAACCCGCAAAGGTCTTCTTCCTTGTAGGGGCATTGGCTCGATAGAATCAATGATATCCCCTGCTAGGAACTTATGTACGCCAAGTGTAAAAATTAAAAAAGTTGATGGAAGTGTCATCGTTGAATATGGCCGGTGAAAGTAAAAAACAGGCAACAGATTAATTTGCTTCCATAATATGGTCGAGTACTAAATTAGTAAATTTTATCCACCTCTCAGAAAAAGTAAGAAGGATGACTCGGACAGTTTCATACAACCCTATACAAGCGGCAGGTAGAAGTTTTTCCATCCCCAGCTGACGAAAAACCATTTGCGATCAATTACGGAAACAGCAACCCTGCGCACTTTGCCAACTCAGCGCTAGGCTAGTATTATATACTCCTGAACTAATAGCAAAGTGCGCCCCAACAAATGAAGACGGGAGGGAAATCCGAGCCGAACATTTTTCTTGAGCGGACTTTCAAGAAACCTTGGAAAAATCCTGCTTTATTCGTGGGCTTTGGCTCTCCTGCAGCAGATATGATGGAAGAAAAGATGGAATGATGAATGCCAATCCAAGGCAAAGAAGCACCAAGACCACAACCCACCAAGCTTTATGCGGGATGCCCAGCAGTAGTTCATCACAAACTGCAATGAAAACGGGGTTTATCAGAACCTAAAAAATAATAAAATGACGTGAAGCACATCGTACATGGCGTGTATTCTTGGGGACACAACTCCAATGCATACTAAATGCTGTTAATCCCTCATCGGCAATTAGCTTTGCGGATGAGAAAGCTTACAGGTGCATAGCACAATAAAAAGAACATGTATGAGGAATGTTATGCATCAATCACTATTTTCTCTCACACTCTACATTTATAGTTTTTTCATAGGGTGTGAAAGTGTTTTTCATAGAGTGTGGGGTGGTGAATCGTGACTGATGAGAATAATTTTTCAACATGTATCTGTTTCTTTCTCAAAGCTGACTAGCATAATATTTCTTAGAGGTCGGTGCTTTTTTTTTTTTAAAATTTTATTAAGTAAAAGTCAATTTTTTTTTTTTGATAAGTAATCAATAATATTATAAATAGAGATAGGCAAAAACCCAAGTACACAAGATGGATACAGGAGATAAAACCTATCTAGGTCAACGACAGGGAAGCTAAAAAGTCATGTACATTCAGGCCATTAAAATCTATAGCAATGGCCCATAACATTAAAGTACTGAAAAGTAAAGCTCTAAGTTCCCCCGGCGACCGCTCCTTGTTTTCAAAAGTCCGATCATTGCGCTCTTGCCAAATACACCACATGATACAGATCGGGATCATTTTCCACACCTCCTTAATTTGTTGAACTCCTCTCGGAGTGTCCAACTAGCCAACAGATCAACCACAGTTTCTGGCATCACGAAGGGTAACTCTACTCGACTGAAAACTTCCACCCACAAGGCTCTCGTTATCTCGCAATGTAACAATAGATGATCCACTGTCTCGCCTGATCTCTTGCACAAGCAACACCAGTCTAGTTTAACTAACCGTCGCTTCCTCAGGTTGTCAGTGGTTAGAATCTTCCCCCATGCTGCTGTCCATGTAAAGAAAATCGCTTTCGAAGGCGCCTTATTTCTCCAAAGTCTCTTCCATGGGAACTGAATGGTTGTGGTGTGGGAAAGGGACTTATAGAAGGATCTAACTGAAAAGATGCCCTTACCCGTCGGGTTCCACCATAAGCTATCAGCTTGCTGTCTATTCGGCTTCACAGAATATATAAGGCTGAAAAAGGCTACAAAAATGTCTACTTCCCAATCTTGTGCCGCTCTACTAAATGTCACGTTCCACTGCACATGATCCCCTGATATAATCATGAGGTCCTCAATGGATGCTTCCTGGTTGCGAGCCACACGGAAAACAGCTGGAAATGCATCCTTTAGGGCCTCACTCCCACACCAAATGTCCTCCCAAAACTTAATACGGGATCCCCTCCCCAACACCATTTTAGAGTGAGTAATAAAGTCCCCCCACCCTCGCCTAATGTGTTTCCATATCCCCACTCCACTTGCCCCATTTACCTCTTTTGTGCACCATCCCCCCATAAACTTCCATGTTTATAATCAATCACCAGTTTCCATAAGAGCTCTGGTTTCCAAATTATACCCCCATAACCACTTCCCAAGCAAAGCCCGATTGAATGTTCTCAAATTCTTTATACCCAACCCACCTGACGAGATTGGTCTACACACCTTGTCCCAGCTTACTAAATGAAATTTGAATTCATCCCCTATCCCACTCCATAGGAAATCACGATACAGTTTCTCAATCCGAGCCGCTACACTGACAGGCAATTGAAACAAAGATAGAAAGTACGTAGGTAAGTTAGAAAGGGTACTCTTAATGAGTAACTCGGTCACCTTCGACAAATACAATCTCTTCCATCCTGCCAATTTCCTTCCTATCTTTTCAATAACAGACTCCCAAATGAATGAGGCCCTAGCAGCAGCCCCCAAAGGTAATGGGAAGAGAAGCTATCTTACACCCAAGAATGCTAGCTAACTGCCTAGTATTGCTCACATTCCCCACTGGTACTAACTCTGACTTGTCAAAATTAATTTTCAGGCCTGACGCTGCTTCAAAGCATAATAACAGAGCCTTCAATGTCCTCAACTGGTTGTGATCAGCCTCGCAAAATAAAAGGGTGTCATCTGCAAATAGTAAGTGAGACAAAATGATAGTACCCCTATTGGGGTCACCAATCGGAAAACCAGCCACCAACCCATGCGTGACCACCGCCGATATCATCCTACTCAATGCCTCCATAACGATAACAAAAAGGAGTGGGGACAGAGGATCTCCTTGTCTGAGACCTCGAGAGCTGCTAAAGAAGCCCGTCGGGCAACCATTTATCAAGACTGAAAATCTGGCCGTAGAGATACACCACCTGATCCAACTACACCATCTCACCCCAAAGCCACATCTACCCATCACATACAAGAGGAAATCCCAGTTTACATGGTCATATGCCTTCTCCATATCTAATTTGCACATAATCCATGTGGATCCAGCCTTCAATCTGCTATCTAGTCCCTCATTTGCAATAAGAACTGAATCCAAGATTTGTCGCCCCTTAACAAAAGCATTTTGTGTTTTTGTGATAATCTTCCCCAAAACCACCCCCAATCTGTTAGCCAGAACCTTTGAAATAATTTTATATACACCATTCACCAGGCTGATGGGTCGAAAATCCTTAATCTCCACCGCCCCAATCTTCTTAGGGATCAACGCAATAAATGTGGCATTTATGCTTTTCTCAAACTTTCCAACCAAAGAAACTTCCTGAAACACATTCATTAAATCTACTTTCACCACTTCCCAACAAGAGTGGAAAAAGCCCATCGAGAAACCATCTGGACCGGGAGCTTTATCTTTGACCATACGTCTCACTACGTCATACACTTCCCCTTCTTCAAAGGGCCTTTCTAACCACTCCGCTTCTTGAGGCTCAATAGTATCAAAACCAAGGCCATCCATCTTTGGCCTCCATTCCTCTCTTTCTGTAAGTAGTTGTTCATAGAAATCTACCACATGTTCATTAATCACCGGGGCATCCTTACACACCATACCATTTATATTCAACATTTCAATGGTATTATTTCTTCTATGGGAATTGGCAACTCTATGGAAGAACTTTGTACTCCGATTCCCTTCTTTCAGCCACAATGCTCTCGACTTCTGACGCCAAGAAGTCTCTTCTAATGATAGTATTCTCTCTATTTCTGAAACCAACTCAGTCTTCCTCAATATTTCCTGTGGTACGAGAGCTCTAACCTCAAGTATACACTCGAGCTGTTGTAATTCCTCCACCATGTGTTTCTTACGCTCCCCTAAATCTCCAAAGGATTGTATGTTCCAAAGCTTAAGGTCATTTTTCAAAACTTTCAGTTTACTGGCTAAAATGAAAGAGGGGTTACCATAAAACTGATAAGAAGACCACCATTGCCTCACCTTATCCACAAAACCTTCACTTTTCAGCCACATGTTTTCAAACTTAAAATAACGGCGCCCACTTCGAATGCCCCCACAATCCAACAAGATAGGAAAATGATCTGAGCAAAGACGAGGCAATCTCTTTTGGCACACCTCCGAATAGTGCACCTCCCATTCCGATGAGATGAGAAATCTGTCCAGCCGGGACCATGTCTGATTATTCGACCAAGTAAAAGCACCTCCCGATAGAGGGATATCCAACAAGTTTAACTCAAAAATACAATCAGAGAACTCTATCATTGCAGGTCACATCCTACTCTCACCCGACCGTTCGCTTGTTGATCTAATGACATTAAAATCCCCTCCTATACACCATGGAAGTTCCCACCAACTGTGTAGCCCGGCAAGTTCCTCCCATAAAAATCTTCTGTCATTGTCCACATTTGGACCATACACCCCAGCAAATGCCCACACAAAATTATCTACCACACTCTTAAAAGAGCATGTCACTGTATATTCCCCCACAAACTCCTCCATTTTGTCAACAACTCTTTTATCCCACATTACTAAAATACCTCCTGAAGCCCCGTTTGAAGCAAGATACACCCAATTTGCATAAGTACAGCTCCAAACACTTCGAACTAGTCTTCTAGAAATAGTTTTCAATTTAGTTTCTTGTAAACATACTATGTCCGCCCTCCATTCTCTCAGCAGATTTTTTATTTGAAGCCTCTTATTTGCCTCATTTAGCCCCCGGACGTTCCAAGATATGATTTTTGGCTTCATAAATGAGAAGCCAGCCCCTTCCCTTTTGATTTTTCTCGGCTTGAACTTCCTTCATAGTTTAATGACCAAGTAAGGCGCTTGAGCTCCCGCTGTTTTTTCGACCCTGATTTCTTAGCTTGTGAGTGGCCCGCTTCTATGGCAGTAAGTAGCGCAAAAAACTGCTCTTCATAACCCACACAGTCCATACCTATCAAGTGTTGCAACTCTTTCACCTTTTTTAGCATCCAATCCGGTGTAGTTGATTCATTTGGAAGTAAACGTTTCAATGGAATAGGCTCCTCTACACTATAAGCACACTGCGTAGAATGTATCTCTCTCTTTTCTTCCTCCCCAAATAAATTTCTACCCTCCCATTCAACCACAGCATCACTAGATGGAAATTGAGTCTCAGGGACTAACAAAATCTCGCTCCCAAGGAGCCCAACATCCACCATCTCCAACCCAATCCCCTCTGCCCCGAGAACACTAACTTCAGTACTGTCATCATGCCGTATAAACTCAATGTGATCCTCGGAGTGAATCTGAAGCTCCGGCAAGGAGGAGGAGCCTCCCCCTAGGTTCATCGGCACTGTCTGGCTATGTAAATCTACAGCAGCTACGCTCGGTGGCTGGTTTACGCCCCGCGAGATACCTGGTAACCCCCCCGTCGCAGGACAAAGAGGGGATTCCAGGTTCGGAACCTCTGCCTGATGCAGAGGGGATGCCGGCGAAGCAATGGTGTCGCCGTGTACGCCATCGTCTCTCACTGTGGGTTGAGAGAGACCCAGTTTCACCGTAGGCTGTAGTACAACAATGGTGTCGCCGTGTTCACCGGAACCATCTGTCGATGGTGTCACCACCGCCGATGGTGTCGCCATGTTCACCGTGTTCGCCGGGGCCATCTGGTTCGTTACCGGCGGGGGTGGAGCCAACGGCATCACCGAGACAGACGGGGTGCGTCTCCTCCATGCATAAGGGCCCGTGGGCTGCGTTTGATGCCGAGGCCCAACAGCACAGCCCAGCCCAGCCCTTGACCCGTGCCCCCCTCACCCAGACCCGAGCCCCCTCCTCTTTATCCTCTTGAACGCACCGTTTTAGAAGATTAATATTAAGCTGTAAAACATCCACTTGTCTTTGCATATCTACACAGCCCGAAGGATTTCTTCCTTATTTAGACCGACACAATCTCTGCCACCACCACCCTCACTGCTCTGCTCCCCTACAGGAACAGCGTCGCGTACAGATTGCAACAGCACTGCACCACCCACCCCAGCAAGTTGACAAGATGGGTTCACTACCCTCGGGTTTTTGAAAGCCTCCAAGTACGAAGGCTGAGCTACCATCCTTCCCGTCGTAGACAACCCTTTGTAACCACCACGCCCAGCCTCCTTCAAGACCTCCACCATCTTCCTCCAACCCCTACCATCCCTATCTTCCGGAATAAAGATGCAGTTTCGACGGCCGCCTCTCCCATACTCCACCAAAGCCATGAAAACTCCCTGGAGATTAGAACACCTCTGTGCTATGGAGCCCCTGTCACCTTCCCTATGCCCTGTATAAAACTCCTTTCTTCCAGCCATTAAACAATCTTCCAAAGCTTTAGTGAACCAGTGCATTGTAACCATCTCCAGACTCATTTTCTTCACCAGCTTCCACCCCTTTTCTTTTCGGTAATGAGAATCCTACACCCATCCCTTAACACCTCAAAAGACTTAAGTTCTATGTTTATTACTCTCCGATGATCCATTATCCTTCCCTTTGAACTAAAAAATCACTATCAAACTCCCACCAACTCCATTGAGATGAAGCAGAAAATTTACGTAGGGAAGTTGTACGGAGAGAAAACTTTTAGAGAGAGAAAACCAATGCAACTACCACTGCATAAAAGGCACTACTTTCTGGAGTCAAAGTTTGTTGTGAAGACGAGCTGTGAGCCACTTTCTTTTCTTACTAAGGAGAAGTTGACTTCCAAGCAAGCGCGATGGCTGGAATTGCTTGCAGAGTTCGATTTTGTGTTGGAATACAGGGCAGGCTGCCCCAACCAGGTCGCGCCACTACTGCCTCCTCTCTCCTTCTTCGGCACTTCCCAGTCCATAACAGACCTGATCTTCTCTTGATCCATCTGAATCACACTCTTGTCGATCCAATGGCCATCTGAGCACCGTTTCACGTATAGCTTCTTTTTCCTGCCACAAAATGATCCTCCTACTGGGAATTAGATCCTACTCGTTGTCTCCCCTTTTCGCAGAAAATGGATAGATAAATTGGTCGATTCATCGAATCCTAGGTCGGGACTGACAGGGCTCAAACCTGCAGCTTCCGCCTTGACATGAAACCTCACTCCATTTTAGGGCGGAGTGCCATCTCATCTCAAAAGTGCATTTATTCAAAAGTCCAGGAAAATAGTGTGTTAACAAGGAATGCTTCTGGTCTTCAAAGCACCTATAATTTCTCTCCATCCACAAACACCATACAATACAGTGAGGGATCATTTTCTACACTGCAATGATGCGAACATTACCCCTAAGACCTGTCCAACACTAAAAATATCCACTACTCTACCAGGCATAACCCATGCCACACCAATCCGGTTAAAGATCTCATCCCACAAAAACCTAGCCACCTCACAATATAACATTAGATGATCTACATATTCCCCATTTTTTAACACAGAAACAATAATCCATAAAGATGACACCCCGTTTCCTTAAATGGTCAATGGTGAGGTGTCATCAATGGTCAAGCAAAGAAAGCAATATTGAGTGTCACCTTACATTTTCAAATACTCTTCCAGGGAAAGTGGTCATTATGAAATCCCAAGGAAAGAGGTCGGCGCTTATGGATAAAAGCCCAATTGGCCTTTCTTATTCTATCATGCGTAGCCGCCGGTATAAAACCGAAATAACTAGTTATAGTAGGCATGAAAGAGCTAAACGAGATACGTTATAGTTTAGGTTCATGATAAAGGCCATTATATGGAAAGAAAGCAGTAACATCATTAAGGGACAGAATTGAAGTGGCAACAGAATAAACTAATGCCAAAACATCATCTATTTTGCAAATAAGAACGGAATCATCTATCTTCTAATAAGTAATCAAAGATTTTATTACAAATTAGAGATACAACTAGAATTATAATGCATGTTATGTAGCAAATTGGAGGCCATAAGAACTAATTCAAGAAGTTGTTATGAACGTGAAGCAAAGTACACAGTGATGTAAGTGGTAATGTTGACATTTGAGGGAGTGGTGAGTGGTAAGACTATCATAATCAACGTAATTTACCTATATTAAAGATGTACTATCATAATCAACGTAATTTACCTATATTAAAGATGATGAACTGCCTCTCCTGAACATGTGGTATAGCAACAATCCCCTCAGGTTCCACGGTCACCAACACATAGATACCATCCTGAGCAAAAGAGCGAGTTTTTTAACTTTCTTGAAACATCTAAGAAAGGCATTCAAAAAGTACAGCAGAATAATCAGACCTCATTGCTAAGTGATTCGAGACTTTCAGTTCTGAAAATGAGCTTTTCAGTATTGAGTAATCTTCTGTAGTGATTCAGCACCGAGTTCGATTTGCCTCTCTTCAGTTTTAAGGAAAAGTTAGCCGGTATCTGTAATTGAACAAGAATGACTAAGCTTCTAAGAAGATAATGCCGAGAAAGCAACAACTAAAAGATTTGAAAATACATACAGAAGCTGGATATGATATCTTCACTTCATACCACGTATAAGGTTTGAGTCCTTGTAGCTGGTAAAAGCGCAAACCCATTTGTAGTGGTAGAGTTTCCCTCAACAGCTCCTCCCCAACGTTCAGAAATTTGCTGTCAGCCCTGTAATAATACAGAGCAGAGCACTGAACTTGTATCGCTTGCGAAAGCAAGAATAAATGAACCCAAGAAGTACGTTGCATAGACGATAAAGGCTATCAGATGTGAAATTTGTGTTTCTGGATATTACTTACATTTGACCCTGGCTGGAAGTTCGACCATTGAAAATAATACTAAGAATGTAGAGCAAACTGAACGTACTACGCACTCGTAAACGCATGTTAAACAAATGGAATGTCCCGTCCGCTTCAACTTCTTGAAACTAGCAAATCTCGATTATACGTTTACACAAACCATGACTGTTTCTCAGATTTGGCTAATATGGATAGTAAACCTGTTTATCCATATATAACGAAGGCGAGAAGTGTTATGTAATAGTATCAACCAAAATTCACAGAAAGGCAAGGAAAAGGAAACCAAGATTGATAAGTCTATAGTAGGAGATGAATTGCAAGAGTTTGATATAAATGCCTTTTAATTTATCCTAACTTAATTAACTCAACACAACATTACAGACAATTCTGGCATAGACAAAAAAAAAAAGAGAGAGAGAGAGAATAAAGGGGAAAAGTTGAACCAATTACAGAAATTGGAGCAGTCACCAGAAATGACTGAGGAAATCGCCGTAGCCGTGGGCATGCGCATGAAGATGAGTATAGGTAGAAGAAGAAGAAGAAGAAGAAGAAGAGAAGGAGAAGAAAAAGAAGAAGAGGAGAGGAGAGGAGAGGAGAAAAGGGGGTGGGGGGGGGGGCGGCGGGCTGGGAAAAAAAAAATTAAGGAAGGGGAGAAAATTTGACTATATATCATTAAGCAAAACGGGCGGGCGGGCGGGTACCCACCCGCTTGAGCTCTAAAATTTTTACTGCCCGCCCGCTCGGTTGGGCGGCCCCGCCCCCACCCTAGAACACACCACCCAACGACTCAACGAGAATCTCCCTCAGCTATCGGAAGAAAAGAGAAAGAAAATACCTAAACCCACTTGATTCAGTGGTGTTAGCTAAAGATCCAAACCGCCCTTCGTAAATTTCTTTGTAGCCAAGCCAACGGAACAAGAATACCAAAACCACTTTCAGATATGGTGCAGTATTTTCAGTTTTTTTTAAAATAATTAAATTTCTAGCTTTCGCCTAAGCAATTTTCTCTGGTTTTTTTTTTCCCCTTTCCCAGTTCTCAATTGCTGCTATCAATGATACGGATTCTAGAGGGCAGTGGGAACCCTTAGCACCTACCAAAGAAGCCCAGGCATGCCCCCTCTCTCTCTCTCTCTCTCTCTCTCTCTCTCTCTCTCTCTCTCTCTCTCTCTCTCTCTCCCCCTAAGTTTGAGACTAAGTTATTCGGACTACGAATGTATCTTCCATAATTCTTTCCAAATTTCGATTTAATTCGCTTTCCTTCATCCTCTTTATTCAGGAATTCCACGTTTCGCAAACTTATCATGAAGGACTCCTCAAGTTACAAGCTAAAGAATACGAAAAGGCTCGCGAACTCTTGCAATCTGTACTGCGAGATCCTCTTATAGCAAATGCACAGGTATTGCTTTCTAGTTAATTTGTAAAGTAATATGTACGCATATATATTATAGATTTTGTGTTCATTGCGTATAAATAGGTAGTCGTTGATGTTTTTCCTTTTTTTTCAGGTGGATAACAGTGTCAGTGATGGTCATCTATTGCAGCTCAGGTTATATATATCCGCTAGTTATTTTCTATGTTATGCTTTGCCAGTTGATATTTGTTTTTCTAGTGACCAAAGGTTCTTTTGGAGCTTTCAGGCGTTTAATTTTTTCAGTCTAGCATTTGTTCAGAGCTGTTGTTCTATGTCAATGTCTGTAAATTATCAGTTTGTTCGTCAATGCTTTGGGCATATTTTGTTTTTATAAATCATTGGGAGTAAATAATCAGTTTTGGCTTTCTTTTTGTTGTCTGCTTTCTTTTGTTGTATTTAAAGATTTTTTTATTAGGTTGCTGTATTTTAATGATTATGGTGCGTTCTAATTTGGTGTTATATATAGTAAAAATTGACAATTTTTGTTAACAAGCAAAAGCATAGGTGTTCTGATATAGGACATATTGTTTTAAATATCTTCAACAAAGTTCCTTACCTCAATCTTCTGCAGATTTTTGGCACTGAAGAACCTTGCCACTGTTTTTCTTCAACAAGGTTCTGCACATTATGAGGATGCTTTACGCTGTTACCTTCAAGCTGTAGAGATTGATACCAAAGATTCTGTTGTCTGGAACCAGCTGGGAACATTATCATGCTCAATGGGATTGCTCAGTATATCGCGTTGGGCTTTTGAGCAAGGGCTTTTCTGCAGCCCTAATAATTGTAGGCATTTGTTTAGTTCTATCATTTCATTACTTTTTTTCTAATTGTAGCCCTTCATTCTCTGCTCATTCCATTACTGCTATGTGTTAAGTTATCATTCTTCTACATCTGTGTTCCTTATTTTCTTTGTGGTGACTTTTTTCTTTTTTCAAGAACATGCAACAAATTATTCCTTTTTCTTATGGAGAATTTTGTACAGGGAACTGCATGGAGAAACTATTGGAAGTTCTTATTGCTATTGGGGATGAGGTGGCTTGTCTTTCTGTGGCAGAGTTGATTTTGAGGCATTGGCCGTCACATTCTCGTGCTTTGCATGTCAAAAATACAATTGAAGAGCCGGAGCCAGTTCCATTCGCTCCAAGAGGTATAGATAAGCTGGAACCTAAACATGTGCGGCTTAAATTCCTTGATAAGAGAAAAGCAACTGATGAAAGTTTAGAGGAAAATGTTGCATTGAAAAAGCTGAACCAGAACATTGATGTGCACCTGACAGAAGCTTCCTGGGCAGCTCTTGCTGATGCACTATTGGAAATCTTACTGCCATTGCATCGATGTGCTTCTGAGATGGGGGCTGAAAAAGGATATAAATCTGGGGATGTCAGATTAAATGTGCACTTACCTTGTAGATCAGAAAATGTTATGGGGAGGACTGTGGAAAGGAAAGGGATTGACTTAAACTTAGCCGGAGAAAATATGTCTCTTGGTGATTGTGACACCGAAAGAGCAAATGTAGTTAAAGAAAAAGAACCAAATATTGTGGAAGAACAACCACATGAGAGGCGGAGTACTCGTCTTGAAAGGCTTAGGAGTCGTAAACCAGGGAAAGATGAATTGGATTCTGGTACTCGTCAGGATCTGGACAAGGTTGTAATTCAATATTTAGAACCATTTATCACTGGTGGAAGGGGAACTAAGAATACTGTTCATGCTGCTAGTTGTTCTAATCCATTGGATACTGAATATGGTGATGTTTCTAGATTTGTCACAGAAACTTCAAAAAATTATGGTGCTTACCATATGGGCCACTTACTTTTAGAAGAGGCAGCAAGAAGGGGCATTGTCTATCAGGATGGATTTGCCAAATTGCTGGAGTTGGAGAAGCTGACAAGACATTGGGCAAAGGATAGGAACCCTGAATGTAGTCTTTTTCTTGCTGAGCTTTATTATGACCGCGGGTCATCCTTTTCCAGTGCTTCCAAACAGTCTGAATTCATGTCTGAGGCTTCTTATCATCTTTGTAAGATCATTGAATCAGTAGCTTTGGACTATCCTTTTCACTTCAGTTGCGTCTTGGGAAATGAAGAAAGTTCTTCAATTCATAGTTTTCATGGTATTGTTGGACTGCCAACCAACAACTCTACAAACAGGGACACAGTTCTAGATAGTTCATTTCTAACCAGCAACAGTTCCTTCTGGGTTCGATTTTTCTGGTTGAGTGGGCGATTGTCTATATTAGATGGTAACAAAGCAAAAGCTCATGAAGAATTCTGTATTTCCTTGTCACTTCTGACAAACAAGGAAAATTCGGATGACTTTCTATGTGTTATCCAGCTCCCATACTGCAAGGTTATTAAAGAGCTAACTGTTGATAGGCTTCTCCATGAAATTAATATTTTAAAAGTTGATTTCTTGATGGAGAAGACTTTAGGTGAGATGATTGAGAAAGAGATGTATATAGAGTGTGTCACCTTGCTTGCTCCACTTCTATTTCCTACTAAAGATGTTCACCTTGATGCATTGCCTTCTGCCATCGTGGATACAAAAGGTGAAGGGGTTGCTTCTCTTGAATTATCAGCACTAGACATTTTAATCAAAGCTTGTGAGAAGATAAAGTCAATGGACGTGGAGTTGTATTTGAGTTGTCACAGACAAAAGCTGCAGATACTCATTGCAGCAACTGGAATGGACGATTGTCTGGTTTCATATAGACCCTTCCATCAGAAGTTAGGGTCAAAAACACTCTCTGCTTCTGATATGGAAGTAAAAGAAAGTTCAATTGAGCAGTGGGATTGTTCGGTTGCTGATGAAGTGAGGGCAATCTCTGAATGTGTGTCACAAGTGAAGAACTTCATAGATCAGTCTGGAGATTCTGTATGTCACCATTGCTTTTTTAGAAGTACTTTATAAGAAAATTAATTAAAGGACAAATAATTCTGGTGTGGTTCAAATTTAAAGAGCTTGTAGCATTACGAAGCTCGTATCCACAGAACATTTATAAATAAATGGATCTCTTGTTGATTTTTACAAACAAAGAAAAAAACTTAAGGTATTTTTGGGAGGGGGAATGTTTCTTAGTTTATAATCCATGAGTTATAAATGTACCCATTTTTAGTACTCAGTTTCCCTTTCATGGGGCGGCAATGTAGGTGGCCTACTTAATCACTTGTGACTGGACAAGATCTGGGGTAACTGAAACTTCACCAATACTTCATGTAAAAGTTTTCTTTCTTTCTCCCCACTAACAATAAATAGGGTTGGCTGAGAGTGATGTCTATATATGTTGCAATATGACTATTTTGGAGCTCTTGACACCTACTGGTTAGCCATTGTATTTTCTGGTGTAGTTTCTGGTTTTGTTTTTGTTTTTGTTTTTGTGCTGGATTAGGGGTTGGTAGCATCTTCTGATTTAAATTGTTTGATAATTATTGGTTTATGGTTGACTTCAACTTTGAAGTAAGCCAGTGAATTCCTATTCTTTAGGGAGATGGAAATGAACCTTGTTGAATGCTGTTTTTGTACTTTCACATGTTTTTCATCATTCTGAAATATCATTTATCAGAAAAATTCATGACTTGCAGAATGGTGTTATTGTCCCAATAAGCTGCATTGGTGATATTCAATCTTTGCTGTTGTCAGTCATGTGCAATGTTGCAAGTATATTATCATGTAAGAAATCTTCTGGGCTGGTAGTTGGTGATCAAGCTGAAAGATGCTGCTTTGTTGATTCAGCCATTGCATTCTGCAAACTTCAACACCTCAAACCTACTTTACCTGTTAAAACTCAAGTGAGTCATATCTCCCCTTTGTGAAGAATTGAACATATATGAGTTGGTAAAATCAGGGAAACAGTTTTTTTTTTATCTGTTTCACCCATCGACATTATTATTATTATTATTTTGTTTATTTCTCCTGCTTCTTTGACTTCTCATTTTAGGTGGATTTAATTGTTGCAACACATGACTTGCTTGCCGAGTATGGGCTCTGTTGTGCGGGTGAAAGAAGTGACGGGGAGGAAGGGGCATTTCTTAAATTTGCTATAAAGCACCTCTTAGCTTTAGATATGAAGCTTAAATCCAACTTTAATACTTTAAATAGGAATGCAACTGAATGTCATGAGCTGGACTCCCATAATAGTCATGCCAAACCTTCTATAAGTGAATCAAGATCAGATACAATGGATGTGGGTAGGGATCAAACTCGACTTGATGAAACCACTTTCATGGAGAAGGATACGTCTGAAGGGATAACTTCCAGAGACATTTCATCCCATAAAGCCCTAGATAAGGAGACTCCAGGGGTAGAATGTGGAGATCAAAGCTGTGATGGGTCTGATGGCCAGTTCAACAAAGGTGAAAAAGCAAGCAATCAGTTTACTGAACGAGGGAATGAACTTACCGAAGACGAAAGGGAGGAACTTGAGTTAAAAATCGATAATGCATTGGATCAATGCTTCTTCTGCTTATATGGTCTAAATCTTAGATCTGATTCTTCCTATGAAGATGATCTAGTTACCCACAAAAATACTAGCCGTGGAGATTACCAGACCAAGGAACAGTGTGCTGATGTTTTTCAGTATATTCTTCCCTGTGCAAAGGCTTCTTCTGTGAGTACCCGTACTCTCTCTCTCTCTCTCTCTCTCTCTCTCTCTCTCTCTCTCTCTCCCCTTTTTTGTGATATATGTCCCTTTAGAGAAGATATCTATCGGTGATTTTTATTTCCCAACATTTATATGTGCTTTTAAAATGTCTCTGTTTTAGAGAACTGGATTGGTGAAACTTCGCAGAGTACTAAGAACTATACGGAAACACTTTCCGCATCCACCAGAAGATGTTTTGGCTAGTAATACGATAGATAAATTCTTGGATGATCCTGATCTATGTGAAGATAAACTCTCGGATGAGGCGGGGTCTGAAGGGTTTCTTGAAACCATGAAGAATATAATGTTACCTGGTGCAGGTAGCCTCAAACAGTATAAAACCTCGTCAGTTGGGAGGTACATGAGCATATGTAATTTTGTTTCTGTGAATTTTGTTTACTTCTTTGTATTGGCTATCTGTATGAGTAATTAATTGCTTGCAGCACCGAGCAATATTTGGAGGTCTATTGCAATTTGTATTATCTCCTGGCTCAGTCTGAGGAAATGAGTGCCACTGATAAATGGCCTGGCTTTGTACTAACAAGGGAAGGAGAGGAATTTGTACAGCAAAATGCAAACCTCTTCAAATATGATCTATTATATAACCCTCTACGCTTTGAAAGTTGGCAACGACTTGCAAATATCTATGATGAGGTAAAATGTGTTGTTGTTTTTTGGTTTTCAATTGCTAGTGCTGCAATCTGGTTTTCAAAATCTTTTATGGCAAAAGTTTGTTTCTTTTTCAAGAAATTCTCTTTGGTTGAATTCATACAGGAGGTAGACTTGTTGCTAAACGATGGCAGTAAGCACATTAATGTGGTGGGATGGAGGAAGAATGCTGCTTTGCCTCAGAGAGTAGAGATAAGCCGAAGGAGGAGTAGGCGGTGTTTATTGATGAGTTTGGCTTTGGCAAAGACATCAGATCAGCAGGTTTCACCTTTATCTGTTTTCTACATGTACCCATCAGGAAGGGGGCAGGGACTTTTTAAGTCTTAAACATGACTCTGTGCTTCATTTTTTCCACATGCCATTTGTAATAAAAAAGGGATGTGACAAGATGCAAGTTCCCTCCAAAGGTTTGGGGTGGATGCTTGAGATGTTTTCTTGTCTTCGTTATGCTGGATATTTCTTCACTCAAATTTCTTTTTGAAATTGCATCTTCACTTAAAATTTAAATGGAAAGAACACAGTATTGATGATTTTGATGCTGAAATTGCCTAATTGGCATAGATGGGGCCCAATGTTACCATACATTTTAATTTGCTTGAAAGCATAAGATAGAGTTACATTTTGCTTTGAATAAAATGTTTTGAAGCATGCTGCTAATCATTCTGATGAACTTATTGTTACTCCAGTGTGAGATACATGAATTATTGGCATTGGTATACTACGACAGCCTTCAGAATGTGGTACCATTTTATGATCAGCGTTCTGTTGTACCCGCAAAGGATGCAGCATGGATGATGTACTGTGAGAACTCAATGAAACATTTTAAGAAAGCCTTTGCACACAAGTATGA